>VALG01013963.1:0-12804 GCA_009835305.1 Ipomoea purpurea
GTGTTTTTACTCACACCTAATGGTGAGTGTTTGGTGATGCGTACCTAATTTCCTCTGTTTTTTGTGTGTATTTTCCTAACGTTGATGGTGTTATTTTATTGAACTATTGGTGATGCCGCACGTAAGAGCTACCGCACCTAATATTGTTGAACTCGCATATATATATATATATATATTATATATATATATATATAATATATATATATATCATATTTAATGTATGGACAATGACCTTTTTATTTTATTTTTATTTTTCTCCATTACTTTTATTTCATTCTTCAAAAGTGGGTAAAAGAGTAATGTTTTTTACAATTATTAAAGGATTTGATTTCAATAGTAGCATAAAAAAAGTAGGCAAACAAACATGATAATGTATTCCGTCAAAACCCATAGTAAGGTGCAAAAGTCACCAACCAAAAACACCCTTAATTTTTTCATACGACTAAGGAAATCCAGAGCCACTAACTTGTATTGGGTAAATCTGACCCTAGCAGTTAAAGAAACATAAGAAGACAAATCAATATAGGTTTTTCATAGGTTACTGACTCAAACTAAAAAGTCAGTAGATGGTTCTTACTGAGAGTCAAATTTGTACATAGCTGATCAGCCGACTCAAATAATACACTTAATTTTCACAGTTTTTTGCAATTTTTTTTTATATAATTACAAAATTATGGTTTTTATTTTAAACTCGTATTTTCACCCATGCGATGCACGGAATGGAATTGTTGTAATATATAAGAATATTTAAATCGATATATAATTATTTAAGAGTTAATTTCACCAATTTCAAATTAATTCTAGACTATAATTTCCGTACTTCACTATTTGAAACAACATGAAATAGGTCTATCATTTTCCGATATCATTGGCGGAAAAATACTACATGCATTCCCATTTTTTACTCCTAAGTTTTACTACTTACATAATTTTGATGTAGACGTATTTCCTGGACCTAAATAATGAAAATAGCCAATTTTTATTTACCATGTTATGGAGTACAAGTGAGGGGTAGAATTTGTGACTACGTGTAGTAAAACCATTCGCAGGAAGCAGACATAAATTGGGGTTTTGTCCACACATATGGGAACAGCTGGTGATTCAATTCGATATTTGGAACCATCAATCAAATCAACATGAATATAATGAAAGTCAACAACACTTGTCCCATGCACTGTACCTGCCTGCAGGAACACCCTTTGCCAAAACCAAATTAAAGTGTGTTGAATATTCATCAGGAGGAACAACAATCCTCTGAGAGAAGCTGTAGATATTCATCATACACCTTCTCCAGCAAAGTGTCACTGGTGGGCAGTGAATATCTGGCCGAAAGATCACAGCCGTCCATATAATCATCCAACAGATCATCTCCAACCTCGTACAAATCCCATGGAATAACCGTCAACTCTTCTGCATTATTGTTTTGTTGTTTGCCGTATTGTCCTCCGCTTTATGGTTACCTGAATTACTGGAGCTGCACTCGCCGCCGCCAGATCATCATCAAAGCAGTAATTTCTTGAGAACCGAACCCGGTCGAAAGCCGGATCGGTCTCGGTGCATATACCTTGATCATCTCCGGTCGATCTTGAACTCCGTTTCCGACGTCCGGTTTACTCACGTGCCTGAGCTTTTTTCTCTTCTCGCTCCGGTTTTATCCGGTTTGGCTGTCTTCTTCTTCTTCTTTGGGATTGTTCTGGAAGTTTTACGTGGTTTGGGTTCGAACCCTGCACTCTTGAGCTTCTTGAGGAGGTGAGTGTTCAGTAGTTCTTGATCTCGTTATCGGTCCGACCGGGCAACCGACCGCAATGAGCGACCACCGGTTCCCGATAAGGGAGTGGAGCCGTACTATGAGATCATCTTCTTCAGGGTGAAGTTTCCTCTCTTGATCCTGGCCTCAAGTAATTCATCCATCTCAGTCTGCAACTTTTCCCACATCTAAGCAGCCTGTATGTGTGTGTGTTTTCATGAACATATTAGTCATCTATAGCAGTGATTAAAGGACATGCATAATTGAAAGACGACATGAAGGCAACCCTAATCAGATTGACTTGTTAAGGACAAAGTTACAAGTTCAATTTCCAAGGGAGCAATATAAATTTATTGATTTGACGAATAGCTGATTTATTACTGAATAGGATCAGAAAATTGAATTTACGTACCCCTACTGAGATAGTGGCTACAAGGTTTCACCCGTCACCCAAAAGGCTTCTAACCTATGATTTTATCATATGATGTGTTTCGTTTTAAATAAAAATATACCTACATTTATATATTTATACTTCTTTCGTCTCATTTTATGTGTCTGGCTCGGTTAACGAGGCTTAACTGAAGTTATTTTTAATCTAATTTTTGTAATATTAAGTTTAGTATTTGTATACAAAATTTATATATTTAGAAACTACACTAAAAGTACTATTAAACACAACAAATCAAATTTAAAAATAAGTAAAAAAATACTAAAGAAAATAAAACAAGAAGAAAGATGTGGTTTGACCTATGAATAGTAAGTAAGACAGATAAAATGGGACAGAGGGAGTAAATAATTGTATGGTGAGTATATATGAAAATTACCAGCATTCTTGGGGAGTGATCTCCAATGGCCTTCACCATGGTGTTGAATGTAAGTAGTAAGCATGGAGTCTTCTTTAGCAGACCAAGGGCCTTTTTTCAACCCAAGTTTAGAACAACAAGGAGCTCTTCCCATTTCTTCTTCGAGATGGAAATGAAAAGAAAGAGTTTTAGTTGCAGAGGGAGAGAAGGGGGGATTATTATAAATAAGGTGGTGATCGAACAAAGTCGTGCATGCTCAGCTCCTTTGCGAACCACTAGTGCATTTAGTTGGGTCGTTGGGAAGAAATGAATATTTTCAGACAAAATTGGGTAATGACAATCATTTTAACACCCAATAATCTTTTAAATAACATCGTATTTTTTGTGACACTTTTCGGAAATTCCTAGATTAATGTTTACAGGGTTACATCCAAGTGTATATATATATATATATATATATATTAATAATATATATATATATATATATAAATATATATATAAATTTTTGTTTCGTAACAAGCTTTGGTTGGAGTTAATTTTCCAAATTATATTTTCATTTTTTTCATTTGTAACTTTGATCCACTTTGAAAAACAATTTAATTTCTCATTTATTTATTACCCATTTTGAATGTACAATATAATATATCAATTTTAATCTTCGTCCCATTACAATCGAATAGTGCGAATCCAAAGTTGACAACTTCAAATTGACAACCTAAAAACGATTAGTACATATGCACATGCAAATGTCATATGTGCAGTTTTGATATGTTTTTTAGCAGAAGCACGGCAAAGTCTACCAATAATGATGTCCAACTAACATACTCCAAAAATCCAATCATTCCAAGAGCCATATACCACTAATTTCCCCTTTTGTTTGAGGGATTTGTGTGGTTAAATGCTTAGGTGGTGTAGTAAATTTAGAGTGGTACGGATGAGTTTTAAATAGTACGGAGTAATATTTATATTTATGTGTAATGAATATGGTGAAATATGTGTTTATTTGTCCCCCCCCCCCCCTCCAAAAAAAAAAGTAAATTTTAGATTATTTAATGAATATTAAGGAGAATTTGAAAGAAAGAATATTTAAGAGAAATAGTTCACAAATGAAAAGTAAAATCTATTATAAATTAATTTTGGTGAGCTCAAACAAAAAGTTGATTATTCAAGTACGAATATCTATCATATTTTTCTCACTTGACTACCTCTTCTAGATAGTTAGATCTAATAATTTGTTTTATATATATATATATACAAAAATCCGGTCGTCATTCCGCATCAGGGAACAGTGCTGAAAATCGCGAGAACATCATCGGCATAATTATTAATCATATCAATCGACAGCCATGATATATCATATACCTACTAAGGGCATTTAGTTTTACTGGGGGCATAGTACTTTGTGTTTCACATATGTTGTGGTTCAATCACTCACCAAAAATTTAGGATCTACAGCCTAATACCTATCTTTGCTTATATACTGGCGGCCCACTATAGACTATATCATTATGTATTTTTAATTTTTTTAAGTGACTGACAAATTCTGCAGTCATTAACCGGTGGTGTATATTACGTAACTTAATCTTATGATTAGTCGAAAAGACTTGTTCATGCTGACCGACCTGAATGAAGTGTGTTTACATGTAACTGACGGACAAATGGTGAGTTGTGGTCTAGTGGCAAAAGTGATTTCCATTTGAGAAATCATGAATTCGACTTTATTGGGAGGCTGTGACAGGGTCAATAGTAAAAATTTAAAAAAAAAAAAAAAAAAAGGTGAACATTGGTTAAAGAGTATATAATTATTTTTTTATTTTAAAAATAAAATCAGAGAATGTGCGATCATTTTTTTTAGACGCGTACTTGTCAAGTTTTCACCTTCTTCTACTCACAATTACGTATGAACGTGGTAGTGGTGGTGGTGTTGTTGGTATTGTAAATAAATAAATAATTTATCTAGATAATTAATAATACTATAATAATAAATATTAATAATCATCCTCATCATCATATCTCATATCATCATAATAATAAATAATAATAAATATGTGGCGATCAGTCAGCAATCTACTGAGTTAACATGTTAAAATGTTATTATTGCTTTTTTTCAGTTCAGTGGCTTATTTGGAAGTAATTTGAGTTTCGGTGGCTTAAATTTCTGTTCCAATACTTTAGTGGCTATTGTGTACTTTATCTTAATTTTATAGTTGTTTTTTTTTTTTTTTTTTTTTTTTTTTTTTTTTTTTGTGAAATCATTTTTGCAGTGAATATAAAAATTTAGTTAAATCTATAAAAATGTGTATCATAACTTTTTATAATAAAAAATATAAAAATAATAATTTTAATATAAGTTAATGAATTTGTAAGAGTTTTAATATTTTTATAGATTTTGAAAAAGAAAAGGAAAAAAAAAGTCTAAAATAATCATTAAAGTCTTATAAATGTTTATGTATAAGACTTTTTTAAGTCCGCTACAAATTTATAAAGTATGAAAGATTCATAGGATTCATCAAAAAAAAAAAAATATAGGATTTATTTAATATATTTACAAAAGTTATAAAGTCTTAATTAAATACACACTTTTAATATAATTTTCAATAAAATTTGTATGCGTATCATTTCTACAAGATTGTGTTTCATGTACCCGAATTGCACTCATATGTCAAGGGAGTGGGTTGAGCTTAATTAATGTAGGCGTATTAGATTTTTTGTGCTTCGGTTGGTCGAGAAAGTAGTTTATGACATATACTACTTGTATAAGTTATATAGTAATATAATTTTAAATAAAAAAAAAAAGTACGGTATCATCATTTTGCTCCCCCTTTCTGGAATAGACCTATTATATAGATGTCATTTGTAAGTCATTTTATTTTGGCAATGAAATAGCCTTTCTGGAATACACCTATTATATAATGTCATTTGGTAAGTCATTTTATGTTTGTGAATAGTACGATTACATACTGTAATGGTCCATAATGAGAATAATCATTCGAATGGGGCTTTAGTATTAAGTTTTATGAGTTCTTAAGATAGTTTTATATTTAGCACTAATGAATAAGATTGAATCTCATATCTCAATTTAACATGGGGTTTCATGAATTCACCTTTATATATATATATATATATATATATATATATATATATATATATATATATATATATATATATATACTGCGAGTCGATCTGCACGTGAATTGGTGCGTACGTGTCTTTGTTATTCCTCACAATTCCATAATGTAGAGTTGTTGGGTTTTTCCACCAATCTTTACTGCTGCCTTCTTGTGTGCCACACCTGAGTAGCATGAAAGTGATCTAGAAGCGCACACACCTAGAATCGATAATGTACATGATGACTCCCTGAAATGCACACAACTAACAAATGAAATGCATACGGATGGAGTCTGAAAATATGCATAAAATCAAAATATAATTAATTTATAGTTCTAATGCGGTCAAAGTACCTACGAGATCCCTGTACTATAACTTTTTGGTCAATTTAGTGCTTGTACTTTTAAAAGTGGGGCAATTAAGGACAATAGTTAACGGTGTAAATATTATCGTTAATTTAGGTTACGTGGCGCTAACGATATTTATATTCCTACTCATATATTACTTTATAAATATTTAAATTAATTATTTTTATCATCAATATACTAAATTAGTATGTCTAAAATACATAATTACAACCATGTTCCTAATAAGATTTGGACAATTGTCATTATTTTCACCAATTTTTAAATTAAAAGGACTAAATTGAACATAATAAAGGTATAAGGACTAAATTGTACAAAACACTATAGTACAAGGGGCTTCATAGGTACTTTGACATTCTAATTCATATTACTACCAAGTATATATTTTGATTTTGAAAATATAAGATACAATAGAATCATACCAAAATTACACCCCTAAAAATCATGCATAAAATCTAAATATAATTATATTTAGATTATAAATACTACCATAATTACTAAACAATCCATACATAAATACTTCTAAACAAATAATCATAAATAACTAAAAAAAAAAAAATCAACACCATATATCAACACAAAATCAAGGACCAAAATTAATCCACTGTCGTTCATAGACATGTGCACGCTGGCCCAAATATTGTGGATTCACATATGCATACTATATTTGATGTGTGCATTGTTGTCCATGAATGTGTGCACATCCGCATTTAGGTGTGTGCACGGTATATGTCCACGTGTTTGTATTTTAAGGGTGTTTGCATGTGAATGCAACTCCGAGAGATAACTACTTTCCTTTTGTAGTTTTTGGAGTATAATTTTGTATTTTAGGAAGGTAATCTCAACCAATTATATGATCCACACAATTGTGTGGACCATGAATATAGTACATTTTTAATATATTTAAAGTACGTTATTTTTGTATTAAGGGTACATTATTTTTGTACTGAAGGTACGTTATATAAAATAATGTACCCTTAATATATTAAAAGTGTACTTTTAAAAATGTACCTTATATATATAAATAATGTACCATTAATATATTAAAAAAAATTATTTATGGTCTACACAATTTTATGAACCATGGTCCATGCAATAATGATGGCTCTTGGGCATGTAAAACGGTTCCAGAATTCTCTTGCTTTGGGCTTTCATTTACGCACTTGTTATTTGTTTGCTTTTTGTATTTTTGCTTGTCCAAGCAGTTGTTTAACTTGCTTGAGAGGGATAGGTGGGTAGGTAGAGATTTCCTAGGGGCGTGAGACAACTCTCTCTAAGAAATTCGGCAAAATAGTCCAGTAACTTCGGAAGAAGGGAGCCTCCTCACAAAGGGAGTTGCAGTGACCAGGTCCGGGCGACTGTTTACCAATTCTTTCTAAGGAACTCGGCAAAATAGTCCAGTAGCTTCGGGAGAAGGGAGCCTCCTCACAAAGGGGGTTGCAGTGACCAGGCCCGGGCGACTGTTTACCAAAAACACAGGTCTCCGCAAAGTCGTAAGACCATGTATGGGGGATGACGCTTGCCCAGTGCCGAAAGGTTAAAGGAAGTTGGTGACCTGATGACAGGTTAGGTTTAATTTTCCATTAAGCCAACTAGGTTACTAAATATCACTTTTTTGACCCAGCTGCATATTTGTCATCGTTGATTTTCATTTTGACAGACATATTTAGAAACTTCAAATGTAACATGTTAGAATTGGACTTAAAGCCATAAATGAGCTCCATGAACCAGTAGACTAATGTAACATGTTTATTTTTAGGTTATTGAATTTCATTGTATCAAAATTATAGGTGTTCTTTCAGCTGGAACTAACAGAATTCAATATCATATACAACAACAAATCATAACATTCTCTATGCTGATGGATCTGAGATGGAGGATGAATAAAAATAATGTTATGATCTCAATCAAAAACGAATTGGTAAACCGTAGTTAAGGAATGTTCTGATGTATCCATCCAACCCGGCAGTCACAACCACGAGACCCCATAAATTTGGAGAAGAAGCCAATGCGCTTTGCCACGCACTCTTCAGAAACTTGTAATCCGATTTCGATACTGCTGGGGATGGGCTCAAATTAGGGAGTTTTTCCTCCGGCCACGTTGCACATCCCTTGAACGATGAGGTTGATATCGCCTTCCCGTTCGATAAGATGCTTCCTGCCACTGATGATCCTGCTCCACACCAAGGTACCACCACTGATGCGTTCTGGGAATAGAAACTTTCATAGGATCTTACGGTCTTAGTAGTCTGCAACTCGTTATAGTTCCAAATACACACATTCGAATCTTCAGTAACCGAGACAACGTGCTTCCCATCCGATGTAAACGTTGCAGGAACCAGGCCTGCAGAATTTCGGACCCCTGTAGAAACAGGTCGTTGACGTTTAGCATAAATATATAAATGTGCAATCTCACTATCAGTTACTTAAAAGGGAAAAGATGCATGCCCACCTTTGAATTTGCAGATGATATTGGAGCCGTTAAGTATTCTAATCTGCGAATCAGCTGAAGTAACCATGACTTTGCTTGTGTCATCTGGGCAGAACTGGAGAATTTAATGATGTTTTGTTTAGTACATACATCGAACAAAAAGAGTTTCTTCCCTTGAGACAAACGAGAAAAAGTACCTGAAATCCGACTATTCTGTTGTGAGGAAGCTTTTTCTTCCCTTGCAGGCATACTCGAGACCCCATTTGCAAGCAATTACCTAAATCAAAACGCCAACCATAAATGATACGAACAGTCTAAGATCATAAATAAGCAACAATTACGCCATTTCACGTACCTACTACATCATAAAAACGGCAACTGCCATCCATGAAGCCCACAACGCCACCCTGCGTTAATTAAAAGGTAACGTGAACTTACTAAAATCTACAGTCCCAATTGTTCAAAGAATATGCTAAGTCGGACCTTTCCATCGGGGGAATAGCACACTGCAGTAACTATTTCTTTAACATCAGTCCAATCAATAACTCGTTGGCGGTGCACCTCCCAAAGACGCACTTTTCCATCTACTGAACCGCTAACAAAGTAGTTATCGTCCACGGGGTTGAATTCTATGCAGGTCACTGCATCAAGAGTAAACGTGAAAATCGTATAGAGTTCAAGAAACCCCACAAAATAGAACAGAAATAGGCTCACCGTAATTATTATGTGAATAAACGCCGAAACATTGATCATGTTCCTACTTGCCCACAGGCGGGCTGTTTTATCAACAGAGGATGATAGCAGATACTGAACAATGCCGATTTAAAGAATTAGGTAAGAAAAAACAGAACTTTTTCTTGATCAGAATGTATAGAAATACTAAATTACTAACCCCATTTTTTGACCAAGAAAGAGCTAGGACTTCACCCTCGTGTCCATAGAACTCGTGTACTGGTTTCTCTAGAATCTGGAAGGACTTTGGCGGGAGGATGACACACGCCGATTCTGACGATTTTCTCGTTCTTTTCATCTTCTCCTTATCAAGATTAAGGGGGGCTAATCCCGAGAAATGATTTAGTGAGAAATATAAACAGGAAAGTTCGATATCCTGATTGTTTAGTTTGTTTGGAAATTCAGATTCGATCACCCTCCAAACACGCACAATTCCATCCTTTCCAGCACTGGCTAAGTACTGGCCATCGGGACTGAACTTCATTGTCAAAACCGAGCCTTCATGTGCCAGAAATTCTTGCCTACTGTAAAGTGAAGACATTTCTTTCGACTGCTTTTTACATGTATCGACCACAACCTTTTGAATAGCAATGCCTGTGTTTACATTCGAGTTCTTGGACTTCAACCGAGCACTTAGTTTCTGAAGCCATCTTCTTTTCACTTTCTTTCTCATTGTATCAACAATTCGAAATCCCTCTGAATCTTTCCCCAATAATCGCTGAACCAACGATGAAGAGCCTACCGCTCTTTGAAACTCTTCGAGACTGATCACTTTATTCGCTCCTAACCGGCTAACTGTGCCATCCTGACCCAACTCATCAACCATGAACTCTGTTCCATTGTCCAAATTCCTAATTTTCTCCTCCAGAGAAACGTTCTCGCCTGATTGGGAAGATCGACCGGAGAAGAAATGGTCCTCGGAATCCGAGTTTTGCCAGCATGGCTCACCATTGTCACTAATCCTATTATCATCCCCAGCTTTGAACTTATCAGAACATTCATCATTCAATTCTCTATATTCATTACTTCCCATTCAGGACTCAATCCCATCCATTTCAAAAGCCTAGTTCGCCGTTCACTCACACTTTCTAAGTTCTTCGCCCAGAATTCATAACCTAAAGAACCAGAACTAGTATAAAAACAATCAGACATAGAACTTATCTCATCACCAGTGTCAAAGAACTGATCCTCGTTTCTTTCGCCACAATTCCCATCATTCCTTAAACCTTAAAATCCTAGAGCAAATATAAGGAAATAAAATCAGGAAAACATGTAGATATCAAAACAAAAACTCCGTACAAAAGATTCAATTTTTTTAACTTTCTGAAATTCCATTTCAGAATAAAGAAATAAAATCACAAAGAATCAAGGGAAAAGAAAAAAGCAAAATAAATCATAGCCCACTTCCACAGATCTTGTAAAGGCCGCCATGCGAGGAGAAAACGTGTTCTTCATCAATACACCAATCAACAACCAACCCAGAAGAACAACTCCCAAAAAGATCAATTTAAGCAGAGTCAACAAAAAAAAGGGAAAACATTCATAAATAAACGCTTACAATACATCGGAAACCAAAACCAAACTTTTCTTACTCAATTTTCCATAAATTACGAGAACTAGAAACACAGTTCGCCTCAAGGCCGGTTCTTAGTCCTCGAATACCACGAAAAAGGGAACATGCAGAAAGAACAAACGAAATTTGGCAGTAGAAAACACGAGTCAAACTGGAATTTATAAGAAAATGGCGAAAGGATCAACGGGTGTGTCTCCGTTCAGGCTTTCACTTTCAATCGACACTCATCAAAGACGCCACTATATAACACAACATCGAAGCAGAACGGTGGTGTGACGATTTTGCCCTTGTCTTGATTGATGCGTCCGTTCAACCACCGGTTGTGACGATATAGCATTCATTCATTGTCATGTGGCGCCAAACCCCAAACCCCTTCATAAACAGTGGCCAAAAAGTCAATAACCTATCAGCACTTTGAAATTGAAATCTTGTTTACTCTAATGCTAAACAACGTTTAATTAAGTAAAAAAGGCAAATGCTCAAATCATATATTAAATTCTGTTTGGTTTGGTGCTGGAAAAATCAGGTGTTTGGTGTGTACTAATTGCGTGGGATTAATCATACTTAGTGTCTCATTTCTTGTCTTAATTTTATATTAGATTTAGATTCTATTTCCATAGAGGTATTCTTTATCTTTTTGTATTTAGTTTGATAGGTATGAGGACCATTTATTATTTACTCTACCTCCAGACAAGGAGTTCAATCTAGAGAGTCTAACTCCAATAATGTTTGAGGTGGGGTCCGAACCTCAATCTGGCCTCATCCATGAATTTGAGACCAGATTATCAACCACTATACTAGTTCCAGTGGCATTTCATCAAGATCTCTACGTGGTAATGTTTAATCCCCTTTTTGTGTATATTTTTTCTCCCGTTTGTAGTTTATTTTCTAACTAACTCTTGTAGTGGCCTGAGCTATCATTGAAATACACTCTGGAAGGGCTAGAATTCTAACCTTGTGCCAGGACCTACGAGCCAAGGGACAGTTTCAGGTAGACAGTTTCTATGGCGTAGGCCTCCCAAAAAGGTAACGGAAGGCGTGCAAAGGTTTCCTCGGGCCGGACGGAGATTGGCCCTCGAGTGCAAAGGCAGAAGGAGCTTGACTGCAAGACCCCCCGTCGAGCAGGGACGAAAGTCGGCCTTAGTGATCCGAACGGTGCCGAGTGGAAGGGCCGTCGCTCAACGGATAAAAGTTACTCTAGGGGATAACAGGCTGATCTTCCCCAAGAGCTCACATCGACGGGAAGGTTTGGCACCTCGATGTCGGCTCTTCGCCACCTGGGGCTGTAGTATGTTCCAAGGGTTGGGGCTGTTCGCCCATTAAAGCGGTACGTGAGCTGGGTTCAGAACGTCGTGAGACAGTTCGGTCCATATCCGGTGTGGGCGTTAGAGCATTGAGAGGACCTTTCCCTAGTACGAGAGGACCGGGAAGGACGCACCTCTGGTGTACCAGTTATCGTGCCACGGTAAACGCTGGGTAGCCAATGTGCGGAGCTGATAACTGCTGAAAGACATCGTAAAGTAGTAAGCCCACCCCAAGATGTGCGTTCGAGTAGTCCTGCTTCCGACTCATATCACCCAGTAGGCTACCTCGGTAGGAGCTGCTAGCTCGAGCAAGGATTCGTTCGAGCCGGACTGCAGGGGAGAAGCGGTGTGAGCGGACCACGTAATCGTGTATTTGTGAGAACCTCGTGCAGTCCACCGAGGAGAATCGAAAGTTCTAGCGAGATCGATAGACAGTATGCGACCAGTTTACATCACATCTCGAAATCGGCCTATCGTGATGTCTCACATCGCTGGAGGAGGCGTTGTGGTTCTAACTCGCGGCGTGACGGGCAATCAGAGCGGAGTGACCCGCCGTAAGACTTGGCTCACTAGTGCCTTGATGATTGTCTACATTCCTCTAAAGATGGTCGACGCCGGATAGATCGAGCCTTTGACAATATCATGTGCTGAGAGCCCTCCAAGCCCCAGAGCCAGGCACAACGACCGCATCATTACAGGGAGCGGCGCATCTACACTGAGCTAAATAGCCGTCGTCGGCTT
>VALG01013966.1:0-43296 GCA_009835305.1 Ipomoea purpurea
CTATTTCTTATAGAAACCAGCGCTTTTGCCGCTCAAAATCGATCTCTAAACGACTAACCCTACTCCCTAATCTTTTTTATTTATACTAGTCGTTGTATAATGTCTTTTGAGCCCGCTTTTCATTCATGTTGCGCATATTCAAGTATCAACTCTAAAAACCAATTTTAAGAACTATAAGACGCAGAGTAGGGAAAATATTGAGATCCGCATTGGCCCACTGGATTGATCTAATGAATTTTACAAGTAGTAATTAAACGCCGATTATCAACCGATAGTAATTGTTAAGCTAAAAAGTATTCCATCTTCCGTGGTAGACGGGTGTCAATTGTTACTCAATACCACAAGTATCTAATGGTACACTATCCTCTAACGTAACTCGTTGGGTAACGGTGCTAAAAACTCAGCTACTAAGTCGAGTGGTACGAGGCCTATGTCGTTAAATAACTAGGACGTAAACGGCAACGCTTATGTTCATTTAACGTCATTGACGGATTTAGAAGACAAAAGTGATTAGTTAATCGATTGTGCAGATTGATGCGGTCGAGAATGATTAGTAAAACCTATAATTCCATACGACAGATTCCAGGAGTAGGTTAAGATGGGCCAAACAAATTATTTGCAAGTGAGTACATGTAGGAATTGAATACTCCAGACTGTAAATTTCTAGATTAGGTAGCACGAATCATTGTAATGGTGCAGAACTTGAAGTTTCTTGACCAGTGTCGAATTGAAGTGGCTACTCAAGTCACTTCTATTTGGCGTGCCCTCTTTACATCGCGGTGAGACAAAGAGGTCTTCCCATAAGTCTGGTAACTGCATCTCAAGGCGTTCAAGGATATATACTTCGAGTGAGCTTATGGGATGAAGACAAACCATCCGAAACGATACCTTATTGAGCATGATAAATTCGTGTGTCACCGACTCTTATAAGAAAAAAAACTCCGCAATAGCATAGTAGGAGGAACCTCGCTAGGAAGACACTAGAGGGGACCTACTTAACAACACATTACAAGATGACAAAAGTTAAGCGGACATCTAAGTTAGGCCCAAAAAATCTCTATAAACCCAAGACACACCAACGAATACCAAGTTGCGACTTGTTGCTGCTGTGTATACTAGAGGAAGCCGCTGCGAAAAGAATAAGAAAAAGAAATATTGCGATACTATGGAGTGGCTAGGAGTTGGGAGATGGTGCAGGTAGACGTGGTGAGAAGATAGAGGAAAGAACGGTCGCGAGATGGGTGCGATTGATGCAGAACGGTACGTCGGAGAGAGGCCGGAGAGAGGGAGAGCTGCAGGCAGCGCGAGAGTGAAGGCTGATGCGTAAGGTAACAGGCACGATTGATGGAGAACTGGACGATGAGTACGGAGAGAAGGGTGAAGGGGAGGGAGCAGGCCCGGCGTCGCGGGTTCGACAGATATATCTATTCGGGAAGGGAGGACTAGTCGTTGCTAAAGTTTGGTACGGGGTGCTCAAAGGATGAGTGAGGATGGGTACGGGTTGCAAGAAAAACCGCTTCACAGTAATGGAGAACTGAGGATTGGGCAGCGAAACAGCGGGGACGACGGTTGAAGTCCTAAGACCTAACATGTCTGTCAAGGAGATTAGTTATTCGGCAATGATCTGCGCTGATCTTATGCCAGATAGCGAGCCGCATCAGAGGTACCTTATATAGAACGATGGCATCCCAAGAGCGTAGACCATGTCGTAACTCTGCTTTGTATTCTCATGTATATGACGGAAAGTACGAACGAGATGCACAAGCCAGGTCGTGAGACAATTACCATTGTGCTCAACGAGGAGCAGCCAATGGTGGTCGGCAATTTATTTCTTACAACACAATCTCAATAGGAACAGGCGCCCAGCGGAGTTGCACAAAGTAACAAGAAAGAGAAGACCAAATGTACAGCGAAAAAATAAGTTACCAAACGATGGCACAGTGTTGTGAGTAAAGTACTTGCTACTATGCCGCTCTTAGCTAAGAAAGACTAAGATGGGGCGAGCCTCATAAAGCATGAAAGGAGTGGGAATAAGTTAAACGAATAAGATGAAACAGGAAATTGCAAGTAGAAGGGGCCCAAGAATGATTTCGTCAACAAGGAAGGATTCAACATGGAAAAGAAAAGGAGATAAAGAGGAAAAAGGATTAGACTAATCACATAGGCACCGGTAGTAGTCCAGAACAGACGTAAAAGTTCCTCAAACGCGGAGGGGTGAGAGCAGAGGTGAGTACAAATGAGGAGTGCGGCTGGACTGAGGGCTGTGTTGTCGTTAGGAGCCATAGACCGCGAGGGGCGGTGGCCCAACAGATATGAAGAAAGGGAGACTTGGCACGAGAAATACAGACGATAGGCATCTAAACGCCACTCCACTTTGCGACGAGGATGCACCCAATTAAACTTTTCTTTATATCAGAGCGAAAGTTAAGGGGCGATTAACCACGTTGGGGCCAAATCGGAAAACTGCACCGCAAGCCCTAGGTTTGAAAGTTGTAGGATGGGTGCCAAGGGCGAAAGTCGCACGTCACCATCAGCACGCTCATTTTCATTTCATTTTTATGCGTACTGACGGACCATCTAGGCCAGTCCAAGACGCACTAAGCGAACACAGTGTGGCCGGTATGTTCGGCACACCCAACTAGCGAATACGAAATCCATCTTCGACCAGATTGCTGATAAGTTATGCGTTGTACAACTTGGTATTCGAGCGTGGAGGAAGGGGCCCAAAAATTGCAAAATTTCGTTCGCAATGAAATATGGGGCCGCCAAGGGTGCGACAGTTATCATAGGGTTACGTGTCCAAGTTGGCGTCGGGGCCAAAGTTAGTACGGGTGCCCAGTATGCCCTTGTTAATTCGGACGGGCGTAGAATATATAGATAATGCAGGTGAACTATTGGAGTGATAGATCACGAGTATTAGAATTGCGGACTAAGGGAAAGGGCGCAGGGTGCAGACTGTATTGACGGGTGTGTGCGCTTCCAGGTTTGAGAAGAGAAACGAGGTAGGCCCAGTGATTGCGAAAGTGGAACGGCGCCCAGCTTTGAGAGAACGAAATTGGCGACTAGAAGGCCGACAGCACGTCGCGAAAATAAGTTAACGGTAACATGGAGAGACGCTCTAAAATGCGGACTCAGCGGAAAGATGGACTTGGGGCCAAGATTAAAGCGCACATAACGAGTGTTTGGCAGAGGTTGCGGAAACTGGTACGTACCACAAGTGGAGGCGGTTAAGTTTGGACTTTGTGAAATATATTAGAGACTTTAGCTAATACAGTTGCAATGTCAAGTATAATACCAGCCAGGTCGACTGAGGGTCTACAATAAGGACAATTCTTTTGAAGTAGCACAAATTAGCTGAATACAAGGTGCATACAGTATGCGGAAAGTTGCAGAACGAGGGGGCGCCCAGGTTGGCGGAAAGTTGGGAACGAGGGCGCAAGGTTTGGCGGAAAGTGCGGAACGAGGGCCGCCGGGTGCTGAAATTCGAAGCGCTTGTCAATACTGTTGGTGCGTTCAAGAGGCGTGTACACACTCCTTGTTGTGGTCAGTACAGTGGGTTGCTCGAATGTTACCAGTGGAGATGGCGGGCTCAAGTGCGAAAGTGCGTATGCTGGCGGTTGCCAGGCGACTTGATGAGTCAGCCTATAAGTGCACGAAAGGGGGCGACAGGAGTGAAATTCATCGTCAATGTGTGCGAATGTCTGGAAAAATGCCCTTTCGTGCCGTGTCTTGCTGAGCAAAGCATGCGCAAGTTGCGTAACGTACATTCGCGGAGTACGTCAGCAGCTCGAGGGAGTAGCGAGAAGAGGCTGTTGTCTTGCACAAGAGTGCAATCCAGTTCCATTAATTTGCGATACGAGGCTGGGCCAGTCGACTAATCTTGGCCACACGAACCTATGTGTCGTCATATCGAAATAGTATGGCAGGGCCGAGTACTAAAAGATTCAGTACGTGTGTGCCCGCCTGCTTGCTTGGACTGCGCGCGTGAGTGTTATTCTGCGTAGCCGGTGCAGAGTGGTACGAAGTGATGGAAAAGTTTCGCTAGATCTGTAACATCAGGGTACCAGTTGATGGCATGTTGAAACGCAAGTTTCGTTTGTGAAAAGTTGTCCTATGGGTTGCCGAGATCTTGTGCTCGATTGAGGCGACCAGGAATGGGATAAGGGCATGCAGAGGGCTATTTAGCGTCGGCCTCAGTGTAAGGTAATCGCCAGAATTACACTTGAGGAGGTTGAGGCTAGACGTTAGCGGTATGTATGATGCCCTTACAAAATCAAGACAAAGGCCTACGTGCTAGGCTGTTAAAACTTCACACCTCAAAATGCGGTACCAACACAGTGGCCTAGAACGATCGTACGCGAAGCATATATGGGTGAGGTCTTATACCATCTTGGACTTATTGCTTCTTCATCCCTATCTGTCCGGTCTCGAGGTCGTGATTCTACAAAGATAGAAGATTTCCTTGGGCCATTAATCCGCATATCCCATTACGATTTAATAGCTACTTCTTAACACGATATAGGAGGGGCATTACTGAAACCCTCGAATCCTTCATCAAATACAATCACGCCACAACTCACAGACCGCCCGGAGGAGAAATCAGAGAGGTATGTAAATGTGTAAGGAGGAATACACATAAAGTTCCATTTGCCCGCCTTAATTCAAGAAACCTACATTGAAGGTATAAATCAAAATGTATTGATATCCATTTTGGGCATAGAACTAGTAACAATATAACTAGTACCAAAAATCATAATAGCAACAAGTCCGTAAAGTACGGGCTGCAGCTAAAACTTGTTATATGAAATTTATTCGAATGAGTCCTACTGGGCGCAGTTTTGGCCTCTAGTCCATAAGTCCGCAACCAACATCTTGCACCCCACGAACCGAACGTTCCGCAACCTCGGCACCCTTTGTACCCGCATTTCCGAATATCGGAACCCACGACCGAATTCGCAACCCGCACGACCAGTACCGCATAACTACGCAACCACTATCGACAACATCATAAAACTCTGAACACCTCGCGAGAATATCTCCCTCTATTCATCCCATCAAAATCCCATCCAAATAACATACTCCATCCAATGGCCTCTCCATCTGTTGTGGATAAGCCCTAAGCCTTCACAGCTGATAGCCCACTAAAGACAGATCCGCAAACCGGTCCCGCGATACGCATATCACATGCGCGAGCTGAACCAGCTGTATCAGCACACCCGTTCAAACAGTGGGCTCTTCTGTTCCGCCAAGAAGCGTAGCCCACACCTGGCAGCGAGAGTCGAGTGTCGCACACCTCACACACGCTCACAATACATCCGCAACACTCTCTACCACTCAGCAAGTACGAGAATCGGACACAAAACAAACGCCCCACAACGGTACGAATAGCCCATCAGAATTCCGGCACATATGATGCAAACTCATAATATGGCACCCACGTGATACCACACTCTGATTTCCTAAATTCCATGCGTAATTGATCGACAGTAACCACAACTTTTTCCGAATATGAATAGTCGCAGGCATACGATCACGTATCTCAACTTTCCGCAATTTCCTAGCCAACTTGACTACAACGAGGAAGCCTCTCTGCTCACGTGTTCTCTACCTGTGCGCTCAATTCATGCGATCTCGAACAACTGAAAACCTGGGGCTAGCCTACTAATTCCATAACAGCTTAAACCTTGGAGTCCACATACAAATCGCAACATTCAGCACCCTACGCCCTACGGATCCGCATCGGTTAACTGTCACAAACTCAACCAACAACCGGGTGTCTCAACAGCGACAATGTCGATTCGAGTCATAAGATTCCGCATATGATAAAGCAATCAGGGAAAGCCTCTGAGAGTATCGCGATCAAAGCGAGCACCTGAGATGACTCACACGATCTACAGCAAGGCCGCCACACAAACTTCAGTGCGTCACATTAAATTATTGGCCCACACAGACTGAACCTAAAATACTACCAGAGTCCGCAACTTGGCGGCCAACATAAATCATTTCGCATCGTTCAATCGCACGCTTTTGAAAACTCTTCTAGCGCTTACTCCGCGAACTGCCGCCGAAACGCAGTTGCGCTCACTATCTCCTAAGTTACAACTTTCGCACTTGGCGCCCTCACGGTACCACTTACGTTCGCAACTTTAGCCCGACCACAAGGTTTCCACTAAACAACCAGGGTCGTCTAGCAGTTCGCGTTAAATATATCCCCAATTTCCGCTAACCCGCCACAAGCGTTGCGAAATAAGTGGTAAGAACATATAACTTAGAACTATCGTTCCGCAAAGCTTAAACCTATGTGCACTTCGAGCTTCGCCAACTGTGACCTCACGACCTCAACTTGTGCGCACAGGTAATACTATCCCAACTTTTCTCTACAAGATATTTGATCGCTCCTATTATCATAGAGTTAGCGTATAGCGGGTAATTAGAAATAACATTGAGCAAATTATTCAGCAAGCAACGGTCAATAATGTTTCCGAAATATAACCGCAACTATTCGAAACAAAATTTCACGACAGGTATGTCCCATACGCTGTATTACTGCCTCGTTTTCCGCAAAGCCCAAGCATTAACAAGACACCAGAACCAACTTTCCGCCGTGCGTAGCACTATCATAATACTTGTGAGTAGGAACGGGACTCCTAGTGTCCCTATACTTTCCAGCCACGCGCCAATATGACCCAACTGATCCTCTCAAACTGTTTTTTCTCTACTTTGTCGTGCCTGCGTTTTTGTGGGCACTCATCGCGCAACTAAATTCCGCACATATGACTCAGACTCGAACCTGTACCTCCTCAGCTAGATCCGCAATGTAATTTTCTTACGACACGAAGCGCGCAGACCTCGAATAGCAGGAATGACTACCAGAATTACTGAGTCTCTCTCTGTTAAGTCCGCTACATATATCCGGCAACCTGGCGCGTCAAAATTATGTTTGAATCCCTGAGCTCACCCACTAGCACGTAGTTCACAAACTTCCGCCCCGCGCGCTCTGTAACTTCTAGTTCAGTATCGGGAATCCGGGTACCCCTCGTCCGTACTCGCAACCTTTGCATGACTCGGGCAATCCGCAACTTCGCACTACTGGCTCGCAGCAACGAGGCGCGCGTCACTTAATTCCGAACATTTCGCAACCAGTACTGCCCATTCATAATGTTCCAGCTACATTCCACCTGGGCGCCTCGTCGAGACACTCGCAACATGGGCACTAATTTCTGTTGAGTAAACTGCTGGAACCGAGCAACTCGCAAATCTTAGAATTTCCGCATAGCTAATAGCACCTAGGCACCCGGTCTAGTACCCCACGGCAGCACACCTGAGGGCCCACACATAAGTCCGCCACTCGCAACCTTGCCTCCACGGGAGAGGACGAGAGTTTGGACCTACGGCGGACGCTGTCGATTCCCTCCCAACTAGAACGATGGTGAGCTCTTGGCGCTAACTTTCTGTGCCGGCTGCATTTATATGAACAGAATTTCTTAACTACTTCCGCAAACAGGTCTGTCGAAGCTGTGCGCACTCAGTGCTCTCTGAGTAGGAATGAATACGCAAAATTGCCACCCAGACCCCAACTCGCAACTTGGAACCACGACCCAATTCAGCAACCTGGGTCTCTCGTTCCGGCACTTCCCGCAACCATGGCGCATTCCTTCACACGTTTCCGCTAATCTCGCAACTTCGGCACCAATACGTTATCAAGATAATATTTTCATACTCTACACGCTAATCTTTCTTATTCTGCAACAAAACCGCACAACAGCGACTTTCCAGCAATAGATGAGCAACTATTGAGCCACTTTCAATGGACACTAAGTAACAAATATTAATCTATAACACAATAAAGCACTCACACGGTAGTGTCGCTTAGACCAAATTCCTACAACTCGGACACGCGCAAAATTCCGATATAGATCTCATAAGCTGACTCGAAGTCGCAGTCATCCGCCGAGCTACGCATGGACCGAAATTCGGTCTCCAAAGTTCACAACTGAGAGCAAATCCCACACACTAACGGTCACTCGATTGTATAATGTGATCTACTCACTATACTAACAAAAGCCAATAAATCTTTCCCATAATTCCCATATAGTAAGCCACCATCTTCCGCATTACGGTACTATAACTTAAAGGTCAAACGACTGTCCGCATATTAGGACCCAAGTCGTCTTGTACACAACTGTACCCAACTTAGGAAGCACACACAGAAAATAGACAGATGGCATCATACATTGAAGGCACAATTCAATGTCCACTCGCTAATGTACATATATCTATCCCATTGAGCCGCAACGTTGCGACTTAGGCTCACATCAGTGCACAATCTGGAACAGGTTTCCCAGATATATCGCAAATCTGACCAGCAAAATATCGAGCCTAAAGTCATTACAGCAACCATATGTCTATGCTCGCGCTCCTGCTGCTGCCCCGGAAATGCACCGACTCCATCCAACTAGTCCATGGCGACAATGACTCACCACGAGTACTTGGACCTACAAACACGACTTAGAACTCAAGGCTCCCACGCTTTAGCGAATATTCTTTACTAGCCTACCAAAATAAAGAAGCTATAACCACTTAAAGACGGCAACTAAAAAACAACCTGGTTAATAGAAGTATAACGCCGCGACTAATAGGTAGAGATGCATCGGCTAGTAATGGAGAATTCAAAGAACTTGAACCTCGTCGAAAATAGTATAGGAATGCAGCAAAGGGAGGTGCTACAATAGCCACGAGGCTGCACTCCTATAGAGATCAGTTCACCTAGCAATGTCCCAAACCTAATTACAATAAAAGATAGCAGATTAATCTCATCCATAATTAACCGCCGCTTCCGGAGAACAACACATGATAATCCAGGCTGCACTCCAACGCTGAACCTCTATCCCACGCCGGCACAAAAAGCCACCGATGCTAATACCCATGGGGCCAATGCATGCCCATAGCTGCGATCCATTGTTAACTACTCACGTAAAATTGCAACTATTATTGCATGAAGGACATAAATGTAGTCAAAACTACTCATATATACTGACGAAAGTCCATCGGGCCCAGAGCTGGATGATGGTAGCTACTGCTAACATCACTCCACCACTACCCACTGAACGGTACGCATAAAGAGAGATGAAATCATACTACGCGGCTTTAGCTCTACCTCATACCAGATGGTAAAGATATCGCGGACTCAGACGTCTTTTACAACCCAGCTTCAGTTCGATGGTGGAAAACAGACTTGTGATCGCTTCACATGATGGAAAGCGCGACATGAAGATCAAAAGCAACGTCGCTATAACCTTGGCTGCCAACAAGTTACCTGGGTTAACTTTCGTGACACCTCAGCTCGATCCGAAGGCTAAAGAAATCTTAGCCACGCTTCCGTTCGTATTCGTAGGAAAAGAACACACTTTACGTTTGTTACACAATCTCCGTTGTGACACTTCAGCAAACGCGACTATTATTTAATAGACAGAATATTTGCGACCCAATCCAAACCTTCTACACTAATAATAAAATCTTTCCGCCCGGAAATAACTAGCCTAGAGCAAAAACATTGAGGACACCAAAGGGCGGGCCCCTCCGAATTCAGGAAAAAGACAATGAATACGGAAAAAGTAGTTTACACAATTATCCTTTCTGTTACCCTACACATCCTACACTTAAATGATGATACTAGTTCGAATCGTGAATCGGATCATACTTCTCAAAGGGGGGTGCGATTCCGACATATACTGCAAAATCTTCTTGGCGTGTATTCGCTGGATTTACTAAAATATGAGCAGGTTACAGAATTGATGACCGATATATACAATATGGTGCGCTGTACGAATTAGAGGCTATATACTAGTGCACTACTCATAAAAGATGACAAGACGCCCACCGAGATTTACATCTTCAGCATGCTATTAATTAGTTACATATCTCAGCTGTCGCACCAGAGCACGGCGAAATTCACATGGTAACACCAAGTACTCTTTCTCCTTGCGAATTTATGTTCTTACTAATAATCTTTTTCCGTATCACTCCTTGCTATACCAAAGTAACCGTAGTGATTGACCTCGTGAGCTAGAGATGCCCGGGAAAAAAAGATACCCGCGGTGGTAAAGAAGTCTCAGTCGTCGCCTCGCCGGACCGCGAATGCGACAACCCTTCCCGCGACCGCGCGCTAGGACGACAGCTCGAGCAGTGCGCGAACAGCCGACGGGTTTCGGGACTGGAGCCGGGAGTCAGACCATCAACAACCGAATGGTAAGGAACAAGTTATGAGAATCCCTTGGGCTTACCTAATGTCGAACATATTGCTCCCAGAGTCTATCTGAGACTCTCAATGAGACACATCACAATGAAGCAACGAAGGGACTGTTAGGAACGCAACCGTACGCTACCGGACATTCAAACGACTAGCAAGTCGGTGCATGCAGTAAGGGAAGGCGCACCACCACATTTCTGTTGCGGTCTTTCTTCCAAGTGAGACCTTACTTCCGACGAAGGGCATCCAGGGAGACAAGCGAAATCATAAAAATGAACCTCAAGGGGCCCCCCGACGCCCACGAATCCCGTATAATTTTTATGCAGTAAACAATGTCAACTGATTCAACCGCCGACCATCAGATCGCCTACAGGAATCTACCCGAATTCCTGTTTCCGGCGCTACAATGATAAGCCGTTTATAGAACGGCATGTTGAACCCTACAGTTCGAGGAATGACTATTGATGGTGCAAGTCTGATTCACTGGAGATACGTTCCCCTTCAACAGGCCTTAAAGAGATAATGCAGCTCTCTATTAGCCAATTGATGCTAACACCACGCCTTACAGATTATAGTCAACCCGCTGGTCGAACGCTCCTGCTCTAGTAGAGAGAGCATTTTTTTTTTTTCGTCCAATGGTGCACACCGCCGCCCCTACTCATCCTAATCTTGACCGACGGCATTATTTATGGGCGGCTTAAGCGCATCCATTGTCGTGCAGTATTGGCGGTTGATGTTACACACTCCTTACGGATTCGACTTCCTGATTTCTTGTGCGTACCGTCCGCTGCTCGAAGCGACCAACGACGCCATCTTTGTCGTCTCTAGTCCATTTGAAAACTGATAAATATTCTGAAAGTTTTTGAGTTGTGATGCATAAGAAATAGAAAAAAAATTTAGGAAAAAATGATTTTAGGTATAAACAATTAAAATGTTGAAGTATATAACACATTCTTACCAATGAACAACACAACAACAACATTTTTGTTGTGGAAGTCATTTTACGGTTTTCAAAAACCGGCACGAAGTTGGCCCAGAAAATCGTCACTTGTGGGAGTCGAAGCTCAGTAATTCCAAAATTCTCCCCTAACAAAAGAGAGCCTTATTTGGCACTTATTACTCGTTGGGTTTAAACAGACTCTCTATTAGTTTGAATTGCTAAGATTGGATATTTCACATACAAATAGCTCAATATTATACTTAATAAGAATAATTACAGACATCCATGCAAGCATATGTGCAAGTGAATGCCAAATCCATGGAAACCATACAATACATACAAATATGAAACAAAGTAAGAGGATTATACAGTCTAGAGGGTGATCAATGAGCCAAACATAATTTTCATACTTAGCTTAAAAGGTTAAACATAAATATTTTGTCACTCTCTTTTGTCGAGTTTCTTACTTAAGAACGTAACAAAACGTACCTAACTATAGCACATCTTTGAGTAATGACTACGAATTTAATTTCCCGATTGAGTCCCAAAAAAACAAAAACAAAAAAAAAAAAAAAAAAAAAGTTGAGAGATCATATTAGGCCAGGTGATAACTATTATTCCTAGCACATGCATGGCATGATCGCGCGCTATTCTTTAATGCCATACTACGGTACTAACCCACTTAATTCGATTCTCTTATCCAAATTATTAAGGTCATTTTAATTATATTTCTTAGGTAACTACATTAATGAACATAAAAATTACTTAAATTGATATTACTTTGGATTACGTACATACAACAAGAAATTAAATATATGTTATTGTTCCTTTGTAAATTTTTCACATAATACTATATTAACGAGCTCACTTTTAAAAAATATTTTATGACTTGTTCTCGGATAAAGATTACGTTATATATAGTAATATTGAGCAAGAAAATGACTCGACAGTAGCGGTAAAAAAGATTTTCAAAGCGGGAATTGAACAAGAAAGATTTATTTGTACTATACGTAGTGCATATTATTAGAGCAATGAATGATTTGTGGCGGCTAGATTGTAAGATCCGACATGTTCACTGTGAGACAAATTAAACTTTAATTTAATTTTCACTGATCCGACATGTTCACTGTGAGACAAATTAATTTAATTTTCAGTACGTAATATTTAATTAATTTTTAAACCATCCAAAAAGTGAACTAATTAACATTATTTAAGATCGATCTTAATACATAGAATCACAAATAAAAGGGCCCTCTAGTCAAAGAGATAAAATAAAATTAAACATGATCAAAATGAGCTATCAAATCTTTACCATCAAGTAGATGGAATTAAATCAAGTGTATGCATGTACTATTATGAGTAATAATGTGCATTCTTTATTTGTACCTTCCTTGTGGGCCGTTTTGTTTTGTGGTCGATCTCGTACTTGACTTAGGTGTTGTGTTTTGTGCGTGTGTGTGTGTACATAACTCTCTTTACTACGCTCTAAGAACAAATATACGGAGTACACTGTACGCCACACATGTGAATAGTTACGAGAAGCTGTTTAGTACACATTAATTAGAATCACAACAAGAGAAATTGGTATAAGTTGTTTAATTTGGAAATGATTTGATGGATGGGGAATGATAGTTGCACATATTCAGGTGGTTTTATGATGTTATCATGTGGATGGTTCAATGTTGATACTCATAATATCAAGTATAATCAAATATCATAATGTTAATATATACAATTAAATTAAACAAGAGCGTCTAGTTAAGCGGAATGGACTTATGTGCCTACAATTTAACGAGGGGATTCATCTTAGCTGATTTGAACGAGGAGAAAATCTGAAGAGTAGGGTTAAGTGTAGGGAGGGATAAAGAATCTTCATCTTTGTAGAATCACGGACTCACGATAGAGATGGAAATAAGATGATATGTCCCATATATGCTCCGATCCTTACACTTTGACCGATCTTAGTAAGTAAAGCACCACCAGCAATTTGATTTTTAAGACAACCCACAACGGCTACCTACCTCCATCAATGTGTATTCTGGGTTCACATGGAGGCCAGTAAATCAGCCTATGTTACCCATAATTGTCCGGCTCAAATCGAAAAGATCAATAGACAACTTTCACAAAGAGTCAACATGAAACTTTGTAGTAACTGATCAACTTGATTAGAATTGACCCGATAGATGGAACCGACATCCAAGCAAGGCAGGCCATATTATATGTACCTGCATATATTTTGAAGAAATAATTGTGTGCAAGCTAGCCAGTATAATAATGAATTCACTTGGAAAACAGCTCGATCTCTAGCTAGCAACTAGTACAATCACATGCTTGTTTCAGAAACACTGAAAGGTTTACAGAATTGGCATGACGATGAATTAACTCCCTGCCCCTTTCTTTTCACCAAAAACACCCTCCCCCCTACACTGTCAACAATTTACCACAAAGGGAGTGGAAACAGGAGAAAAATAGGCATATATATATATATTATCTTTCAGCAAAAAGAATTGTTCTATCTAGTAGGCCAACATTGTATTAAATATATACATTTATAATCACCAATCCAAAACTAATATATATATAACGTGTGCAGGTATAATTATAGGTGCCCGTAGTGGCAATTCGTCGATATATATATTCAACCTAAACAATAAACTTTTATATCGATTATCATCAGTCACATACTATACACATAATATATATGATTATTTATTGACGAAAATTATTTATTTAACAAGTAAGAATAAAAAGTTGTAAATAAATTAAATGAAGATGGAATTTCGTGTGTGGGGTGGGAAAAACTTATTTATAAGGTTGTACTAAAAATGAAATGAAAATGATGTGAGTGTGGGGCAAGTGGTAGGGTGGTGGTGGTTATAGCTTTCCATATAAAGAAAGGTTAATTGGGTGAAGTGGAGTGGGTTTTAATGCACTTTTTTCTATTTCAGGCAAGCCCTCTTTATCTGCTGAGCTTTCATGGCTCTACACACAGCCTCATCAGCCCCATTTGTACTCCACTTCTATGTAATTACTATGTTCTGACTACTACCAGTTATGTAAGTTTCAATTTTTATTTTTTTTTTATTTGAATCCTTTTTTGTGAAAATATTTTTACTAATTTATTTATATATTTTTACCACTCTTATTTTGAAAGTACCACTCTTAGTTTGAAGATGGATAGAAGAGATAAATCACAAATTACTATTATATTTGTATTTTTTTTTTAATTTGTTGCTCCTCCTATTGAGAGTGTTGTAAGAAATAAATTGCACACCATGCTGACAAGGTAAAATTTACGAATTTATATCTTATCTTATAAAATAAAATTAAAGAAAAATACTATGATGTCAATATATACCCCTATGGCCCTATTGGAAGTACTCGATTCATGCAATAATAATTAAAGAATGTTAGTTAGGATTCACCGCTCCCTATCCTAATATTCTCTCTGTAAGGGTTTTTCCTCATCATCCATTGATCGGACGTTATCTCCGCTCGTTTTGCGGAGGCGACGCCGGCCTCCTCTCATTTCTTTTCCTACTTCGATCGTCTCTCAATCGCCTGTCCTTCGGCCTCTCCTCCACTGTCGGCACCTCTTCTCGCCTCTCTTCCACCGCCACCATCATCCGGCCCCTCACCGACGTTTCTTCCTCCTTCACCACCGTCCCTATCCATCTCCAACTCCAGATCAAAGTTTATTTACCTTTTTTTTTTTTCCAGCGGTTCTATATACACACACACACACATATTAGTTGGTGGTTTGGTGTTTAGGATTTGTTTTGGCTATTTTAGATTTGATTTTCATTTGTTGTTTTGTTAAAGTTATTCCCTCTCGTGTCTTTAGCGAGTTTTCCTCTCTTTTATTTGGCGGGTTCTTTTTTCATAAGGTGCAACAATTTATCTGATAATGGAGTATGTTTGTTTCATCCCAAGCACCGAAGAATACCTGAACCTTGAGATGCAGTTCAGATTAATGGAGATTTTGTCTACGGATAGAAGAGCCACAATAGAGTCAGACTTGAGTAGCAATATCAAAGAAGCTTCAGGTTCTCCAAATTAAATGAATTCAGCTTCAATCTGAAAAACAGTCAGAGATTCAAGTTTCATGTATCATTGAAAATTTGTTTTAATATCTGATTGTAAGAATGTTTTATCATCTCATCGATCTTATTATAAACTTTTTTTATCGTATGATTAATGAATTAGCTCTTCTATTTTTAAAAAAATGATAATGGTTTTTAATAGTACTAGGTAAATAATGTATTGTATTGAGTACAATTAGAAACCCGGCCTTCCAATAATATCTGCTACATTATAGGATTGTACTGATTGGCGATTACTACTGAAAATTATTACCATGGGCCCCTCAATGTTCCTACCTTATAGTTTCTAAATATTTATATACTAGTACCCACAACAACTCAACAAGACATTCTACAACGACTAGTAAAAAACATAAAAAAATTATAAATTATTTTGGATTATTTTGGATTTATAAATAATATACATTCAATACACAAATAATATACTTTTAATATATAAAAAATATTTTTTTTTTTGTATGATTTACACAGCACTGTATGGATTATGGTACAGATAATAATTTGCCGTTTTATTACGAGGTAGCCATGATTGTCCATTTAGATTTCTTAGCCCAAAAAGATTATATTGGCTTAGTATATTTTGGTGGGTAAAAGCATAATTGGGCTCATGAAGAAATGGGCTTTGAGCTTTGGTAAAATGCAGCCCAATTGGTTTGGCAATAAATACTTGGGCGCTTCGATTCTGTTTGCGTACTTTTGTCGGGGAGAGGGAGAGAGCTCGACAGCGAGGGAGCAATGGCGGATGTTCAGAGAAGAAGGCCGATGCAACCACCACCGCCGAGAGGCCCGCCTGGTCCTGTGCAGCCCAAGGCCGCCACCCGGTCCGAACCCGTCGATCGAGAGAAGGTTATCCTCTACATTTCTGTCTTTCCTTGTATATATTCGCTAAACATATGAATGCTACGGAGCAGTAGTTTTGTGTGTGTGAATCCGTGTGTTCGTATAGGCTATAAGGTCGTATAGGTGTTACGTGTGTATTTACAAGTTGACTTGGGTCCTGAAGCATGATTATATATTTATATGGATTGTGGAGTCTCTAGGGTTTTGGCGTACTGTGAAATGCCAGAATTTCATGTGGTATCCAGTCTATCCATTCAGTAGTTCTTGTTAGCTTATGGTGCCCAAAGGGTGTTTCTTTAACTATATTTCCTTAATTTATTGCTGCTGTGAGAAGAAGATGAAAGAGGAAGATTGAAGTGTTTATATTAGTAAGGTACAAGGAGATTGTTCACTTGCAGGGTTTAGCCTAGGTTACATGTGATTGTAAATGTTGAGATGTTTACCAGTGTTGACTTTCTCTTTGTGGTTTCTATCAACTATTTTTCTCTTTACTCATTGCACTGTTTCTTTCTGTTTTGCCTAATATGTTTAATGTATTAATGTTTGTTTATGTTTATTTGGGGATTCATCGCTGCAGACATGCCCGTTGTTGCTTCGTGTTTTCACCAAGGTATGAACACCATAGTAATGTATCTCTTATCTTTTATTTTAATTGAATCTACATTATATACTTCTGAATTTTTTACCACTATCTCACATATAGGCAACCATTTACCAATTTTCTTCCATTTTGCTCTGACTGTCTTTTGAATTTCTTGATATAGTGACACATTGGAGACTACTAATTTCAATTATATGAATCAATAACCTAAAATTTTGATTTTGTCACTGCAAGTCTCTGCTTTTATGATCTTAAACTTCCTACATTCTACGTTCTATCATTCATTATACTTCATCAGCAGTAAACCGATCTGAGTTCTTTAATTTCAATTTGCAATTGGAGGCCATCACACTGAAGTGATTTTGCTGTCAGAGGGAAGGGAACTAAAGAGAAGTTCAGATTTATTACCTGGATGGATGCTAATCTATGTGAACTCACTTAGATCTGGTATGATGACAAACCCCCATCAATCCAGCATACCTTAACTGCAGTTGCTCTATTGTTACATTTGGGAATTTTCCTTTGCTTTTGGATACATGCACTTCACTACTATGCAATGTTTATTATTTCCCTAGTGGATATATGGCTTGATTGTACATCCTTTTTGTTCAGGTTAAAGAAGTGGCTCCTGAGCACGAAAAAGAGATGCTATGCTGTCCTTTGCTTTTGTCTATCCCGATAAAAATGGCAAATTTGTAGTTAGAGAGGTCTCTCCATTTTACTTTCTATAAATGTGATGGGCTCCCATTACTTCAAATATTTAGTGTGTTTGTATCTTACAAGATATTGTTTACAGGTAGGAAAGACATATTCTATTCCTAGTGGGAGACGACCAGATAGTGGCAACCAAACCTTGAGTGATCTGAAATTTGAGGTACAGTTTTGCTCTTCTAGAGGCATGAATCAGAATCTGTTTTCCCATTTAACCATGCCTTTTTGACTTGTATTTGTTTGATCTGGCAGATAGGTGACTACTTGGATGTGGCAGTTTACTTTAACGATCTGATGCGGAAATGAAACCATGCTCCCGTAGTTTATGTTGGTGTTGTTTTAGCTTTTCCAGAAGTGTGTCTTGCTAGCAGGCTTGGTTTTCCAAGTTCCTATATCCATATTTGACTCTGATTGTAACATGTATTTTTGTGATGAAATAGTGAGACACATATTTCAATCCCTCTCAATGCATTGTGCTGAATTACTAGATATCCCAATAAAAAAAATTGATGCTTCTGTAAAGTTTTCATTATTTGAAACATGGTTGCAGTAAGCTGCCTGCTGCCAATACATAGCAGAAGAAATGAAATGATAAATGCTATGCCAAACATTTATTCATGTAAAACAGGAGAAAGCAGGGGTTGATTGGAGAAGAAAGCTTCAAGATTCCCTACAACAAGCTCATATACTTGTTTAAAGGATTCATGTGTGAGAACAGCAGAGTGTGAAGACAGGACAACACAATCCAATCCAAGAAGCTCTTTAGGAACATGAGGTTCATGTTCAAAAACATCCAATCCAGCACCTGCAATCTCTCCCTGCAACAAACACTGCACCAATTCCTTCTCATCAATTATCCCTCCGCGCGCAATGTTAACAATCACTCCTTCCTTTCCCAAAGCCAGGAGAACCTGTTTGTTGATGAGGTGATGGGTTTCTTGTGTCAATGCACAGCAAATCACCAAGATATCAGAGGCAGTTGCTAGTTCATGAACATCAGCATAGAAGCAGTAGGAGGTCCATGGCTTCTCCTTCCTGGAGTAGTATGAGATTGGGCAGCCAAAAGCCTCAAGCCTCTTTGCGACTTGCTGCCCTATGCTTCCCAGTCCTACAATCCCAACCCGCTTGCCTCCCACCTGCAATCACCATGAATGAATTAGCAGAGCAGAGCATTGATGATGGTAGAATTGAAAATATAGGTGTTTGAATTTTGAATTTCCAATCTCACTCTAGTGTTTATGATTGTGAAGATTGACAAGTACCTTGGAAGCGAGAGATAATGAGATTTGATAGGCCAAGCCCTAGTTTTAACGAAACGGTTAGAGGCGGAGATTCTCCTGAGGACGTCGATGAGCAAGCCGACGGCGAGGTCCCCGACGTCAGCGGAGAAAATGTCGGCAGCGTTGGCGACGGCGATGCCTAAGCGGCGGCACTCTCGGAGGTCGATGTGGTCGAGGCCGGCGCTGGAGGTGACGACGAAGCGGAGGGAAGGCAGGTGTGTGAGGAGGGAGGCGGAGAGAGGTACAGAGGCGGAGCAGAACATAGCCTCGACCGTCTGTGCGTGGGCTGAAAGGAACTCTTCCAGCGGTAGCGGCGACTCCCAGGGCTTCAGAAGCCTGAACTTGTCGGCGAATTTGTGGCCGTATTCTTTGAACACCATTGGTGGACCAAGAACTATTATCCTGCGGCAGCAGCTCAGGAATAGTATTTCCTTGCGCCATGCTCCCTGCACTCTGCACTACACACCCACGCACGGAATCAACGATGAAATATTTAAAGAGCTAAATACCATATGTGGTCCTCCAACTATACTAAATTTTGTCACGTAATTGACCATATATCAAATTTTAACTACTTATGGTCTTTTTAGGAGGACCACCCGAATGGTAACCTGTTAAAAGTTGAAGAATGATCATTTTGAAGTTTTAAGACTAAATATGACAAAATTACTATACTTGAGAGAATCTCCATATCAAATACCCCTATGCAATATTTATGTTGCTTTTCTTCGATATTTATAAGACAAAGTTGAAACGGACTGTTTTGTTTACACTTGAATACTCTTATCTGAACATTCATTCATAATAATACAATAATTAGTACCAGCCTAATGCTTAATAAAGTCTAAATTCTCAGTATAACACCCGTAACACATTCTATGACAAAACTTGTCTCACCATCTACATTCAATTACTGCAATGGGGATACTTTCATTTTGATCCCTGTCTGAGATTTTGTTTCATGAGTTGTAAATGTAATCCCTAGCGTAACAAAACTATCTATGGACTACGTAATTTCACAACACAAAAACATAAACAGCAAAGATCGAATGCATTATCCCAAACTGAGTATCTTCCAAGCTTACAGCTATATATCAATGTTCGATAATAATAATAATAAAATAATAATAATATAATAATAATAATAATAATAATAATATTAGCCAAAAAAGAAACCCTAAATACATTACCAAAAGCAGCAGGAAACTAGAGAGTTATTTACAACAGAACCCATTTCTTGATCAAGCTTGCAACATAGGGTTCAAAGAGTGTAACACCAAGGGTTTGCATCATGCTGCAATTATTTCCGCTGCACGTTCAAACTCTTCCCTTATAACTCTTATGCTGAACTTGTCGACCACTCGACCAAGATCATGGGAAACCTCGAATGGATCTTCTATGCATATCAAGTGACGATCGTTTCCTACCCTTCTAGTCCAATCCTTTGCTCGCTTGCTATGATTATTAAACAAGAATGAATGTTCGACCAGTTAGATCACCATCTTTCCCACAATTCTTTAACCATAAGAAATGATTGGTAAGGACCAAACCAAATTATAGTATTTATGCCTCAATACTAGTGTTTTAGTCTTACCTCACTAATGCGTCCTGGCGTACAGATATGACATCATTTGCATAATCGTGGCAATAGGCCCAATAGTTGAAGAACGCCCATAACTAAATGAGCAAGACTTTCTCTGTTCTTTGATCCAAAAGCCACGGAACTCTTCAATTTTATCAAAGTAAGTACATTCAACATTATCTACAGTGACGGAGTAGTAGGTTCCATTCCCTGATAAGAAATCAGCACAAGTCAGAACACTTCTATCTAATATAAACAAAAATAGGAATGTCTTATCCACGCAAATTATTGAATATATTCCTCACAAGCATTTTAAACATTTTGTATTTATCCTTGCATCCATCCACTAAAGGGATTACACAATCATCAAAAGAACTGGTTCTTTGTGAGAGAACAAATAATAAGCCTAAAAAAGGCTGAGATAGATTGGATAAAGCAGCTGAATGCCCAAGAATATACTCCACCAAAGTTGTATGGCAATATCAAGTTTACTTCCAGTCTTTCTGGCCTTCGTGCATACCATACCCATCATCCAATCACAATATAATAAAATAGAAAAGTTGGTGCATGGGGTCTCAGTGAGATACACAGATAAAAGTGAATCAACAGACTCAAACCAGAAAATGAAATGCTAGAAGATAATTGGAACTTTAAGAGATAAAAACACACCTGTAGGCAGGGGAGGATGGCAGGCCTTCGCTGCTGTAACAAATGAATGCACATCAAAACATACCTGTATGCACATGCATAATTGGCCAAAATAAGAAATGGAAGAGGCACAAATAAGAACAAACAGTAGCAGTCATATTTATCAAAGGAAATGAAAACCTCCATGAAGAGGGAGAGAGAGAGAGTATGCCAATGTTTCAAATCTCAATAACTTACGCATAGCTAGATAGTGTCCCATGATAAGTCTCATTCACTCCTCTTGATTTAGCCCAGTGTTTGACAATAAAAGCCAACTGTCTTAATCTCACATCTATCTGTGAATAGTCCCGAAGCAGCTTTGTATTTTCAACAGCCAGCAAATTGTTCACACATATATCACAAGATATACCAGTTCCAGGATCCATAAGCTTGACAATGGGCACCCTGGCACGCGTCAATGCCTACATATTGAAAATTATGTATTGTCATAGTGAATAGCATAAAGCTATCTAAGAACCTTCTAATATGCATAAACCACAATCTGACATTCATATTATGTCAGGATCTAGAGCACAAAGAGTGTCATAAACAACATGAGCCAAGGCCAAAATTACAGACTGTTTACCTGCACATTCTGGAGGTTTTCAGCTTCCAATAACTCAGCAAGCCTTAGTATGATGTCTGATTTGTTAATATCCTTGTCATCAATTGCAAGGCAAACATCAACGTCACTTTTTGAAAACCCAAATGAATTGGTGCATGATCCATAAGGATGGAGCTCAGCATCAGGCCATTCTTTAGTAACAATTTTCTTTAACAGCATCATTAATTGCTTTTGCTTCTCCTTTTCTTCCTCAGTAGGTATCAGTGACTGATAAATATCAAGGAAGGGAGCACTATACCAGTTTATATCACTACGGCATTCAACCAGACTCTTCATTATCCTCTTCTTCTGGGGAAGTAACCATTTCCCTCTGCTATCAGATCTATTGTCCTGATCATTATAGTAGTAGGAGATGAGTCCTCAATCAATTTTAGAAACAAAGTCTAGATCAGAGAAAAAGGTAGAAACAAATTTTCAATAAGAAGAATTAATTGCCATGATCTAACAAAAAACAATAATCAAATAACTTTCCCCATTAGTTATTGAAACTTTTGAGCTATAAATGATATCATACTTTAAGTCACCACCCTAACTGAAAAAAAAAAAAAAATGAGGAAAAAAGGGGGAACAGTATAGAAAGCAAAGCATTCATATTTGTACAAAGCAATTACCTTTTCACGAGATCCAAAACGTTTCTTCTTACTTCTCTCATCCGATTCATCTTCAATTCCAAGAGAACTTGGAGGCTGCTCTTCTAGATCTTCTACACTCTGGAATTCATCTTGAGCTGTCCTCATTTTATCCTTAGCCTGATTTCTGGATTCTCCCCTACTTTCACCATTGCCAGCTTGTATTTCCAGCAGAGAATCCTCAAAATCAAAAGCTGGAACAGCAGGTAGTTTGCTTCCTGAGGGTGGGGCAGGGTGCTCAATCTGACTAATAAGCCTTTGATCATCAGAAACATCACTATAGCTCTTACCATTGTTACGCATGTATCTCCTATCCCTCTCATTTCTATTAACCAATCCAAAACCCCTATGATTCACCTCACTGCGGTTGCCCTTCCCCATATCCATACAATGCTCAAAACCTCTCCTCCCAACCATCGGTTCCTTATTTCCTCCTATCCTAGACATATTTGCAAAACCTGGTGGAGGTTCCCTCCTCCCACCATCACTCTCTCCCCATTGCCCTGCACCAGCACCACGCCTACCTTGCTCATGACCCCTTAAAACACCTTGTGGAGGTTCCCACCCACCACCATTCTCTCCCCATAGCCCTGCACCATGCCTACCTTGCTCGTGACCCCTTAAAACACCAGAATTTCCTTGTTGGTATCGGTTCAAAAGAGACAAATCATTGAACTGAGTCTCTAAACCATTCAGTCTACCAACATTCCTGATATTGGGTTCTCTCTCCTTGCGAATTAAACTCACAACTTCAGGGTCTCGAGTAACAGTTTCGTTCGATTTTTCAGTTAATAAACCCTCACTGTGTAGCATACCCATGTTCAAAGAGCCAAAGACGAGATTTTGCTCCGGCACACGAGCCGAATGAGGCTTGGAGTTTGATTCCAAAAGTCCAACTTTGTGAGCATGTTCTATAGGTGAGCTATGACCTAGTTGGGGATTGTGGTGCTGGGCTTGATGGAAGCCAGCCGGGCTTAATGAGAAATTAGGGTTAGGGCTTTGGGCAAACCCTTGCAGGAAGAAATTGTGGGGAGCAAATATGGGCGTACCAGCGGGAGGTGGAGTCTGCTGCTGCCACGGAGGAGCAAAGGCGAGATCGTGAGCAGTGGACGGCGGCTGGTAGAATGGCGGGAACGGCACACTGGGCCCCACTCTCGCAACCGCCGGATCTTGCTGTAGGGCCTGCGGCGGAGGCACAGGTCGAGCAGCAGCCGGAGGGTGATTCGGAGGATTCTGGAGTAATTGGAGAAGGAACTCCCCGCCGTTGACGGCCGCGGGTGGCGCCGGCTGAGGCGAGGCGTCACTCCCACCGCTCCTCATGAAGCTTGACGACATTTCCGGAAGTCGTCTAGCAACACTACAAGATATACGCCTGTAATCCTGTATTACTAAAACTATATATAATATAATATATAAATCAAGACTAATGGAGTATCAAGTGTAGAGAGAGAGAGAATATCTGATAAAGTGATGACGATTCGATGATTGCAATTTCCAATGCCCTTAGCCATTTAAACATCTTCGGACTACAACGTCAAATACTAACTACTACTACTATTGCAACTTTGCTTCCAAAAGTGGAATGTGCTATTACATATACTTTCATTTAATTTTTTATCAAAGTGTATCTAGAAGCAAAAAAATTATAAAAATAAAATTAATCTATGTAATACCACAATATATTTAAAGAAATAGATATACTTAATAGAAAAAGTTTATTCTGTATAATTTAGATAAATGGAATAAGTACTTATGTAGCACTAATAGTAATAATAAGAAAATGTGTCTATATGTGCAGCTCAATTGATCACATAGGTGAAGTTTAAAAACAATAAAAGGTATTTACTACGGAGTATTTATACACATTGAACTTGATGAAGGAAACATCAATCGAGAGCTAGGTGCTTATCACTCCACCAACTGAAGAAAGTTTAATTTTTCAATATGAAGAATGTGGATGTGTCCATACTTTTACGGAAAGAGATGTTATCATTCAAACAATGTTCAATCCCTTTTTAGGTGGTTTCCCTCATCTTCCCAAAAAAAAAAAAAAACATATGCTGTACAATGTGGTCTTTCACCTCAGAGAACAATGCTGAGCCATGAATAATTTATGAGAAAATATTAGGTGAGCCAATACACTTGAGAACTGAATGTATAAAAGTGAAATGAATCCAGTTTTAGCGAAAAATCCATATCATTCATTCACACTAATAAGCAAGAGTGTCTATATGATATGATATGATCTCAGACTAGCGTGGCTTTGCGCCGCCGTTTTCTTGAACAGAGTTGACCGGGGTGGAGGAGCCACTCCGCTGACTCTTAGAACTGCTTGAATTCCCAGTAAATGTCCTGCCCATAAACCTTCCAGCTTTACTCAGTCCAGACCCAACGGCTCCAAGCCCACTTCCCACCACCCCAACGCCAGCGCCAATGCCCGCCCCAATGCCGCTACCTACCATACCAACGCCCGAACCCACGAGCGATGCCGCCCCGTCAATGGCATCCATAGTGCTCCCTATCACACCTGCTGCTTTCAGCTTCTTCCTTTGTTCTAGGATCGCCTTCTCTTCCTCCAGAGCAGCTTGCTGCTCTTCCTTGTTGAAATTCGTGATACAACACCTGAAATTCACAATCACCATAATAACCGTTAAGCCAAGTCCACAAACCGAATATTGCTCGTGTGATTTGAAAACTATCCACAGACATACTTACCTTAATTGTAAGGGTCCCTCTATCCTTCTTGTCTTTGACTTTAAGCATATCGAGTTTTGGCAGCAATCTCAATTCAATTTCTTTGGCTTTTCCATCTTCCAAATCCTTCAAAGGTAACTTAGCAACTCCCATTCTCTCATCTTGCCCGACATTGTCTTTATCAAACACCTGTTAAAGGGAACCAAATTGTGAATGCACTCACTAATATTGAGACAGGGAATCATATTTCTCCACCATGAAACAGTGACTACAAATAAAGATATAATGCAGATAAATTTGAAGCGACAAGCAAAACAAGAGAAAGGGCAAAGGACTATAACCTCAAGGATAACAAATTGTGTCTCCTTGTCTTCTGCAATCAACTCAAATGTCTCGTTCCAAACAGGATTAAGGTTGTTGTCAATAGTTTTTGTTTTAACCTTGAACAGTGGACGAATATATAGAACTACATATGGATCAGATTTTCCGATCATTTCCTGGTTTTTTAAGTTAGTTGCCCTGATTATATTATTCTAAGCTTCCCTTGTGGCTTAAGCTCCAAATCACTGCATTAGATCAGAAAAATCCAAAATCCTTGGTTTATTAGCTAAAATAGTTACATATATTACGAAATTTGAATATAAAAAGAAGGCGAACGAGAAGAGAAAATTTTAAATTAGTAAAAGACCTTGTATCCACAGCTGTGCCACCAATTGGAACAACAATTCTATGGGGCCATTGTAGCATATCTGTGACAATTGTTTCTACAGTATCCTACGAAAAGAACAGCACTATCAGTGGATGGGCAAATAATAAAAAACAAAAACAAATTTGAACTAGAAATGTTTTGATCCTTACGTCAATCATATCTGAGAGTCCAGGAATGGCTGTTAAACTTCCACCAACAGCCTTCAACACATAATCAATTCTTGGTTTTGGCTGATTGAACAGGAAAGGTAACAATCATTTCTTCTTTTTTGATTGAATAAGAAACTCAATACATATTAATATAGGAGGCTAAACTGCACTAATCACATTCTCACAACTTTTTAAAACCAATTCGATATTTTTGAAAAAGAACAAAATAGAGGATCATGGAACAGAGAACGAAGAAGGTTAGTTAGTGGGTTGCTTAGTTGGGCTATAATGGCCATGGGGCCAAACCACACTAAAAAATTGAATATCAATTCAATTAGCTAGTCTTAACCCATGACCTTATAAACCCATATGTTCTCTCTTATTTTTTCAATGTGGGACTTTTTAACAAAGACCAATGGAGCTATCCCAGAAAAAAAGAAATATATCCCGGAGCCCCAACATGGATACCTCAAGCATCCAATGCATCATCACTAGTGCACTTAAAACTATACCTCAGATAGTATAGCAACAACAACAGCAGATATGCATGGAATTTCCTCCGAAAGTTGGAAGACAACACGGATAACTTGTTGAAAACTTGAAGATCTTTCAACTGCAGCATTTTAAAGTAGTTGATAGTCAGTGTAACATTGTCCAGAATATAATGATTCAACGTACAAATGGGAACCAAACTACAAATATATGGGCAGGATGCTTGAACCACCCACCTGGATGGGTATAGAAGCAACTAGAGCTTCCACAGCTAGAATGATGCTAGGATCTCCACCCCACCGAAAGTCAATATCCATTGTAATTTGACCCTTTTTGAGGCTCTGAACACGAATACCTGCATGGAAGATTGAGCAGACAAAATAAAATTTCCTGAAAGACTGAAAATGAAACAATACGAATTTTGGATTGTTTAGTTGAGTGTTACCTTCAATCTTTGGCGCCACGGTTCCCAGGGACAGTTTGCTGAACTTTAACGAAGTAATTCCGGGAGGTCGATATTCTTCTAACAGAGGTTCAACAGACATTCTAATAATAGCCTCTGCTGCCTGCAAAGGAAAGATAGCTGGATTACAGTAATTCCTTGGACACTTCCTTTATATAAACTTAATACAGAATACTCCGTATAACATATCATCACAACAATAACATACTCTGCAAGTGAAAATATAACTGCATAAGAAAGACAAGCACAAATCTTACTTCAGCAACAAATGGCCAGAGCTTGCTCAATTGTTTGTTCAACCATTTCACCTACCAAAGCGAGACTAAGTAAGATAAACATTTCATAAAACAAGGAACAATTATGTTTACTGATATTAGTAGCATGAATATAGCACTTCACGATCGATAGTTGTGAATATGACATCTTACAACACTAAAACATCAAAAGACACTATTCATTGCATAATATTTGCTCCTCTCGAGCTTCACAGTAGCAACTCAGAGTCAGATGAAAGGAAATATTTTCTCCCGGGGCTAGAACAATTAAGAGTGTCTAAGCATTAAAGACTAAATTAGTGACATGTCAACCTGCTCATAAACGGGGAAAGATATCCATTCAGGAAAATTATCACCACATATTTTCTTCAAATCATCCCTGTCAAGGCATCCCATTAGTTTTACATCAACCGCCTGTCAGAAAATAAGATACAATTAAATAAAAACAAGCAAATAAATTACAAGTCAGAAATCTTCCGTTATATGTACACTTGAAAATCACAAAATCACAAGATAACGTGCCAAATTTGTAAACCAATGAGTCAATGACACATCTGCAAAGTATGGCAACTATACAACAAAATATAGCTACATAAGACATACTAAGCAAGGAAATTACACTGAACACTAAACTTCTAATCTATTCTGTTTTTTTGACTAATGTTGGACTTTTGGTTCATTCCCAAGTTCAAATCTTTGAGATGCATGCAGCAAACATTCTTCCTTTGGAAGGTGAGGGCCTTGTCCAAACATACTACTTGTTGTTATCGTTATCAACTAAATTCAAACTCGAATTTCGGCATTTTGACCCTAATTCCCTCTTATCAAAATAAGGAACTCCATACAAGAATCAATTCTTAGACTAGTTGTCAGGTTCAGTAAAGAAATAATCTGAGATTGAGAAAACAGGCAAATTAAAGTCAATACTAAGATCATGACAACGACTTGTACGAGAAATGAGTGAAAAGACAAGAAGAAAACAAACATCAGAAATTAACTGACTTTGGCCCTCCGCTTGCTGCTCCGATATCTCATCATATGTCGCCAGCCCGCCATCAAAGCAATTCCAAACAGAATCCCCATAGCATCCCCGAAATCATGCCCCATCTTCGATGATCCAGCAAAAAATTTCCTTATCCTTAAAATAAAACGCACAATTTCAGAACCCATAAACTCAAACTTCATATCAATGCACACTCTTACTCTTACCTGCTCCGAAAAAAGAATTCCTGCAACTGCCTTCAACTGACCAAGTAGCTCCTTTCTCTCACACCAGGAAGATATAGCTTTCTCTCTCTGTAATTATAGATTGGGTTGCTTAGCATTCCCTCCAGAGATCCTTTTTGGACGTTAAAATACAAGCACAATAAAAATAGAATAGCAGACGGCAGTAACAAAAGATTAGCTGGGTGTCATTATGGGGAACGTTTGCACTTGAACCTATTACCTACGACATCCCCTCTACGCTCTTCTGTGCATTGAATTCTCAGATTTTTAAACCACAACTTCATGCCCAGACTTTGACCATCTTCATTATTTTTTCGTTTTTTCGCGTCCGTTTCTTGGCAATGGAGATTTGTCTATTTGCCTTAATGCCTCCGATTCTTTTGTAATTTTGTTGTGCCTACCTATACTTTTTATAATCTTTAATTCCCCTCTCTTTTTCTTCTAATTTCATTCTTTCCCAATACTTCTTTGTATTTCTTAAGAGGAAATAACAATTTTCCGTTATCACAAATGATTTTTTAATACTATCGACTCTATTACAAATATAATCGACACAATCATTCAATTATAAACATACCATTTTTTAGCATGTTAGATTTAAGTGTATAATTATTAATGAAATATAATATTTCATATGTATAATTATTATTAGTACACAAAGTTTTGTTGAAGTTCAAGAGGTCAGAATACTCCCCATAGTGAGACGTCAAGGAGTACGTGTTATGGTTATAACTTGGGGCCGTCAGTAGTTTGTGTATTTGTGCTTATGAGATTTAAATTAGTGTGATGGTTGAAAGGACACTTCACGTGCGACTTGTTTGAATAAGTAGGTCCACTTCCTCGGTTGGAAGGTGAAGAGGTACACTTATAAGGTTGGTAGTCATCATATACACAATACACTCCATATATTCTCATCAAGTCTTTATGCTTTAACCCATGACATTTTGAGGATTTAAGTGCAATCAAATTAATTTAATTCAAACATATTGAAGTGACCATAAATGGACGGTTAATAATGTAATTATAAAATCGAATGATCGCATTCATATTAATCTCACATGGATTGAGATAGCGAGTGGTCCACAATACTGTTTATTAAGGATAAACCATTAAAGCATTTTGACAAAGGGACATGCATTACGAAAATCAAAGGTTGTCTTCACTGGTAAAACATTTGTACATATGAACACACACAAAGATAAAAGATTCATTCCCATCTCAGAAATCAATGGGATAATGCCATGATGGGAAGGGAGAGATCACAACCTTGCCTCTAGCTCTCCCAGTTTCAATATACCCAAAAGCTTCAACCACATTACAGAAATGGAATGGACCTGCAGGATCAATCACTGCTTTCACCTTTCCACTCTCCAAAAATGGCTTCAGCTTCTCCAGAATTTCCCCAGACACTGTCAAGCCTGAGTGCACTGCTCTGGGATTCGACGGCGGCCATGTTATGTCAATAATTGGTGCATTTTCTTTCGCAACCACAAACGAGTTTATAGAATCGCCTGAAAATCGAATCGAATCGAATAGTTACATCAGCAATCTGCTTATCAACCGCCACGAGTTGCTGACTTGCTGGGTTAAGAATGGATAAACTTACCAATTGTGTCATAGACAAGATCATATGTTTCTGGGATTTCTTCATATGTGGTCTTGGTGTAGTCAACAACCTTGTCAGCACCCAAACATTTGACAAACTCAACCTTAGGGGCACTAGTTGTAGCTGCAACAGAAGAAGCTCCATAGACATGCTTGGCAAGCTGAAGAGCCAGAGATCCTACACCACCAGCTCCTCCAACTATGAATACACTCTGCCCTTCTTGAAACCCTGCAGTCCTGAAACCTTGGACGGCTGTCTGAATCGCCAACGGAAAGCTGGCTGCCGCCTCGAATGTCAGATTCTTAGGCTTCATAGCCACCAAAGTCTCCTCAACAACTGTGAACTCTGCCAGTGTTCCCAGCCTCTTCATCTCCCCTTCCAAGTTGAAGTTCTGGATGTTCCCATAGACCTCATCTCCAACGTCGAATTTGGTCACACCACTCCCCTTTGCGACGACAATACCTGCCATATCACATCCAGGAACCACCTGCATAAAACAAAACTCTTAAAATCAAGGAATTTCTTCAAGCACTAACTAACAGGCTGCATAATATATACTCACAGGGAAATTCACGGGGACTAAAGACGTCTGCCTCATCTTGAAATCGATAGGATTCAAAGCAGCAGCTTGAACCTGGACAAGAAGCTGATCATATTGAGGAACAGGAATGAGGAAATCTCCAAGCTTTAGCACTTCTTTAGGACCATGCTCTTCATAGTACCATGCTTTCTGCATATCCTGCAAGCCATTCGGTTCTGTGCTGAAAATCTTCATTTACTGCTTTAAAGAATCGCCCTGTAAGTGATGAAGATGTAAGAACAGCAAGCTTCTTGAAGATGACAGAATTAAATATACAGGTAAAGTTGAATCCTTTGAAAGAGCCTGCAACTGGAGAGATTTGGATTATATGACAAAGACCCTGGCAGAACAGAGTAATACTTCTGAAGTGATGGCTGATGTTGATGAAGATGATGATGATGATGAGGATTGTTTTGTTCCTATGCATAGAGTAATCTGAGCTGACTTAGCAGCACATTAAAACAACCAACCACTTACATACTGTCCATATCAACACTAAGAACTGAAAGCCACTGACAATAAAGACACAACATATTTTAACACTGTTCAAAACAGTTTTCTAAATTTGAATGTAAAAGGTTAAAAATTAAGAACTGAAAGCCACCATTTCCACATATCACATATTGTGCCATTCTTAATCATAATTGTCATTCATGCCACTCTACAAGCCAAAGTAAGTCAAATTCATCTTGCAGAAGGAAGAAGTCTCCATTTCTTGGAAGGAACAGGCAATCCAAGAATGCTCCTTTTCTCTAGATAAAACTGCAATGCAAGCAGTATGCAAGTGAACAGCAACTAAAAATGATCAATCAAAGCTTTAAAACACAGCAGTTAGTTAAGCAAACCAAATCTCATTTACTGTACTTTTGCAGGATAAAAACGTATCCTGAAATTTGATTTGAATCCAGTCCTCTCTTCAACCAGTGAAGGGCATAGTTTTGTTGCTCATAAGGATTACTAAATGTGATGTTCTTGGGAAAACAAGTGTTGTTGGTCTTTCAAAGGCACCCAAGGGACAACCAGAGTGACCTTCCTCTCTCCATCTTTGGCAAGATAGGCAGCACGAAACAAAGGGTTGATAGCAGTTCCAGTCAGCCATGGAATGCTTGCAGTAGTGAATATTGCAATATGCTGTTTCTTATCCATTCACTAATCAATTTAGTTACTAATCCAACCAAAAAAAAAAAGTTAATAGCTTTGCTCGCTAATCGTCAGAAGGTGCAAGGTTTAGAGTACACTTTGGAAATCGCCAGACACATTTTATGTTTGAAAAGAAAACAAGCAGTACTATATAGACCTCCTTAATCTTATCTTTGAAGGACATTATAAGTACAGAAAAAGCAGAAATGTTAGAGAAATAAAAAACAACAAAAACTTGTCTTGAAAACATGGAAACTTGGTAGCATTTTCCGGGCAGACAATGAAGCTAAGGTAGGGGAAACCTCACGGCAGCTGATACTTTCTTGTAGGAAGCTAGAAGATGTGATTAGTTGGTGAATGGTTAAGTGAAACAATTCAACTGCCAAAATAACAATGACGTGATAATTAACGTATATATTTTTATTATTAATTATTACGGCCTCTTAACATTTTTTTGCTAATATATATTATTCTATCTAGTTTTTGAACCAAATATAGAGTAGTGTTGTTGTTTTACTGGATTTCCAGCGAAATATGCAACACTTGTTGATCATAGAACTATAGAAAGAAGTCAAGGAACGTACCAATTCAAGTTAAACATTCTTGCACGTCTAATACAGTAATACACAACCATCTAAAATTAAGATCTCATCTGATGGCCCAAAAAAATTAATCATGTCCTCATATATATAATTATATAAATGGGTGTACTCATATGAATATATATAGACTTTTTTTAAGCATAAAAATGTTTTATCATATTATATGTGGGTCATATTGATTGAATTATGATTATAAAGTTGCTCGAAAGGGAAGGCAATGGGACACCTTAGTGTTCAAGCGATTGCCTTGGTACGTAACTAATACATTAGTCTTTTGGTTTGAACATATTACAGATAGGTAATGCTTATTTTAAAAATACAAGATCATAAAACATACAAAATTTATAGCAGCTCACAATTAACCTACCACCCTTAGCATGCAAAAGAGTACAGGTGCTCCTGTGGGGGCTATAGGGTATTACACCATTATTAACAACTCTATTATTCTACTTCTTAAATAATGTGATTGATGGGGATATGGATTATGGGCTGGTGTTCATTGGGACTTAAGTTATTAGGCCAGGCTCTGGTACATGTTAAGAGGATAAAGTATGCTCAGCATCCGTATGCACCATGCATGGTGCATACGGATGCCAAAACGACGTCGTTTTTATTAAAAAACGCGCGTCTTTCATTTAAAAAGAATCAGGTTCGATTCCCAGCAACAACATATGAACTAATAATTCTATAATCGATGAACTATAAATTCCATACGGATGCACAGCCATAATTTTGGCCATGTTAAGAAGGAAAAAGGAAAGGTGAGCCGACCCGAAGTGGCCTCTCAAGGGGCACCTCCTCTCCCCCCCCCCCTTTTCAAGGTGGGGCGTTGCAATAGGACGCGGAGGTCCCCCACACCCCGACACCGACAGAGCATGTAGAGGGATGTAAATTATGGTGACTTAATGGTTAGTAGGGTCCCCCACACCCCGACCCAAGAGCAAGGGCCACCTCCTCTCCCCCCCCCCCTTTCCAAGGTGGGGCGTTGCAATAGGACCGCGGGTCCCCACACCCGACCGACAGAGCATGTAGGGAGGATGTAAATTATGGTGACTTAATGGAGTAGGTCCCCCACACCCCGACCCGACAGAGCATGTAGGAGGATGTAAATTATGGTGACTTAAATGGGTTAGTAGGTCCCCCACACTCCGTCCCGACAGAGCATGTAAATCGTGGTGACTTAATGGGTTCCGAAGTGGCCATCACGCCCCTCTCAAGGGTCGCATCCTCTCTCCCCCCCAACAGAGCATGTAAATCATTTGACTTAATGGGTTAGTAGGTCCCCCACACTCCAACCCGACAAAGCATGTAGGAGGATGTAAATCATGGTGACTTAATGGGTTAGTAGGCATGGCCAAATGTCGGTGCGCACAAGCTAAGGAATCTGCCCACTTTTGGACATAATACTCCCACATTGCCATCGCCAAGGTTCGAACCTTGGTCTCTTACCCCAAATACTGCCCACTAAACCATTGAGCTAAGCCCATGCAGGTATGATGGACTCGATTCTAACAAGATGATTAGTGATTAAATCTTAACTTTTCTTTGTTTTTAATTTGTGGACTAGTTGACTACACTCATCAATGAGATTAATTACTTGATCTCTACGTACCAACATAACCATTAAGACTTTAATTCGGACGGCGAAATCTTTTATATATTGCCATTTGCCATGCATGTAATCTCTGCTTACTGGCATATTGCATGAAACCTATTATTATGATTACAAACCCAGTCAAAAACTTATCATCATATATTAGATTTCCCATGCTAAGGAACAACTTTAGCCGATGAAATGTTAATTCCAAGAATTGACAACTTGTAAGCCCGTGTATTTACGCCGAGAATATATACTTACGGATGCTCTCCCTGCTCGGCGCCTCTGGATTGTATCGGTTGGCGGTAAACATTTGCATCACCGCCGTTCCTTTTTCCCGAATAAGATCTTATTCTTGTGAATATACATATGCAGTACCCAAACGCTGCAATTGCAGAATAGAATTATTCCTATATTTTGTGCTTTGATCTATAATTCGTGTGCCCTCAAAATTTCAGCTAACATTATCATACATAACAACGTAGAAAAATTAAAATATTTTATCTCAATTGGTTCCGATAAGGATTGAATCTTAATTTTGCAATTGTTTACCATTCAACGAAAGAATTAATTATAGTGTCCACGATGCAAACCCTAGGTATACAAAAAAAAAATGATACATTAATTCGTACATTATATTATAGGTAAATCGATCTTATTGTATTCCATGTTTTCAAAATTCAAACATTAATTTATCATTAATTTATTATTCGGAATAATTAATATATAGCATTATTCTATGTCTTTAAATGAGTGATTGAGTGGTGGAGGATAATTCACACCTGATCTTTCTAATGCGCTTTACCTATCAAATGAATTTATTTAATACAAATTTTTAAATAATTACTACGAGTTTTCTTGTCACCCAATAATATATATATATAGTATTGTATGGAATTTGTGTAACTTGGGCATGCAAGCTAAGTTGTTATTCAGAGAATTATTCGTGGAAGAAGATATGGAGCCATTTAATTAATCATCATGCTACAAAAGCCGCTAGTTTTAGAATCTGGTACTGAAACAGTGAAACTGCTCAAGTATTTTTATTATTTTTTTGAAAATAAACTGTTCAAGTATTCTCCAACTTGAAAGTTGCAGCCTGCTGCTTATTTACCTAGACTATAAAACATTTTTAATTTGATTTATATATTTATATTAGCTCCATATAAAAAAATATTTTTACAAAGTAATTAAGCTTACAAAATATTATAAAAACCATGACTCATTATAGATTGATAGCCGGTAACTTAATTAACATGTATCATACATTAATCGCTTCAATTATTTAGATGAATTGAAGTAACAATCTTCACTGTAATGCATGTATTGTCTCTTTTGTTCCAAAAACTTTACATACTCACTCTGAACCAATTCTTTTGTTCCAAAAACTTTAATAACCCATCAGAGATATTTTTCAAACAATGTTGTTTTAAAAAGTGTTTTATTAACAAGTACAAGTGGTAGGTTTCATGGCAGTACAATATATTTTTCAATTTAGGCTAACCTTAACCCAACCAACTTCCTCTTTGCAAAATGAGATCGCATGCCAAATGAATTTCATTTTTTTTAATGCTTAGGTGTATAACAAGTTTGTAAGATATGCAAGCTTGTTGAGTATATAAAAGGCTGCTGCATAGTAACCTTTTTGTACTTTATTTATTTTTTAATTATTTTATTATTTTATTATATTGTTATGTGATATTGGTGTCCACTAGCTTTTAAAAATGAATTAAATTTGTAGAGATATAGTGTGAATAGTAAATGAATTGTAAATTTGATGATGTGAAAGTGAGATCCATTTTAAAAAGTGAGAGAGATTTGTGGGGACAATGATAGCCTTATACACAATAAAGTAGAGTTGGTCATCAATTTCTTGACACAGAACTTAGTCACTCAAATCACTCCTACATGTCCTATTAAATTTATAACAAATTTTTTGTTTTTCTTTGCTTGTTTGTTTGCTTATTTTTTAGGAAAATACTATTTACTCCTCCAAATTTTATCCCTCCAGATATTTTCTTCCATGATGTGGCTAATAATTATTAGTTGTTCATGAATTGTGTGACCCCATGCCACTATTAGTTAAAAATAAATTAAAATGTCATGTAAGGAAGGGAAGATTGAAGGGGTAGGTAGCATTACTTAATTATTATTATTATTGTGTAACAAAGTTATAAGAGCAACCATCAAGACTATGTGGTCTAATGGTATCCGGGTTGAATTTCTATTTGGAAAGTTGTGAGTTTGAGCCTCAGTGGATGCGTTATTGAAAGTATATGAACAGATACTACATTGTAATAGAGCCAGTAACATTCAACACCTGTGATTTTTTAGAGTTTTTAACCACACATGGTCATTCAACTATTAAAATTTAACCAACCATGATCCTTTCACGAGGACCATTACTGATTAAATTTTAAAACTTGAAGGACCATAGATGGTTAACTTGAACCACGAAACGTAACAAAATCACTATACTCAGAAGACCTCAAATGGTATTAACTCGAACTATTATATACTAGTATGATTCAGCGCACACTCTTAACAGTGATTACAAATTTCTTTCTTCCTAAAAAAAAATGGAATATATTCTTAGCCTTGCCTAAAGCTTGTGCAACATAAATTGCCTAAATTCCATTCCCTTACCCTTTCTGAGTACTGCCCGCCAACTTCCCGGGCAGCTTTAATAAATAGTTGGTGTTCAAATCTGACCCTCCAATCTAGTAGCATGGTCGATCCAACGATCTCCAACACGCTGTCAGCTGCCCATCGAATCCCGGGCAGCACCTTCCATGTTTCATCGTCTCGACTGCTTTGAGCCTTTGACTCGGCAACTTTCCATGAATATATCATATATGCACGCTGATAATGAAAAACCAAACTTTTTATTTTTATTTTTATTATAAAAAAAAAAAAAGGTAAAGGAAAAGGAAAAGGCAACTGACGGCGACGATTTTTTGGCATTCAGCGAAACCACATTATCGAATGAAACTATAAATAGCAGTGGGAGGGTTGGTAGAAGGCGTGAGCCCGTGAGTGTTGGGAGTTTTGAGGACGCACAATTAACTTCACAATGTGGAAAGCGTTGGGATATGCAGCGTCGCGTCTCGGCCGATCGCGGCCGTTCACCACCGCGATCCCTGGACCCTGTATCGTCCACAAGCGCGGCGCTGATATTCTCCATGATCCCTGGTTCAACAAGGTCTGTATTCATCCTTCCCTTTTTTTAGCTTTCTATGTCATTATAACCTTAAGCACAATAAAATGTCGTGTTTTTTACGATATACACACGCACGTACATACATCAACGTTTAAGCAATTTGATTTTTATTTTTTTTGATCTGTCGTCTCGGTGAAAATTCCCTGCCAGTGAGGGTTATGTAATCATGGTTTATGTCAATGTTTTGAGTGAAGTGTTAATACCGTCGTCTTCATGTTTGATGTTCTTGTCTGTTTCGTGGGGAGTTTGATAGAGCTTAAAGCTATGCGTCGTCAGTAAAATCTTAGTCCTAGAATTACTATTCTTCATTTCTGAGCTGAAAAGTAGCGACTAATGGGAGTTTTTCCAAAAACAGGATACAGGTTTCCCGATAACTGAACGAGATCGACTGGGCCTTCGTGGTCTTTCTCCCACCTCGTGTTATATCATATCGAACATCAATATTCACGTTTCAGTAAGCTCAATAGTTTATGTAACTGTGTTCCTGTTACAAAATGTGCTGTTTTGTGAGTTGGGACATCCATCCGGTTGAAAGTGACTTTTGTTGCTTTTGCTACTTGCCAATTGTTTATTTGAGAGAGAAAAAAAGGTTCTTAAAATCAAATAAATGTAGTTTGGTTAATTTTTTATGGTCAATTGAGCAAGTGAAAACAACTTGGTGCCCACTTTGGCACACGTACAGATCTTTTCTATTTTTCTATCTTTCTTCTTTTGTGTATAAGTTTTTGCATAAAACTATAAAATAACTTATTCTCTAATTTTCACATAGAAGAAGCCACCTGATTGGTTATTCTCAAACTGCATAGAACTTATTTCTTTTCCTATTGTGGAATATCTTCCTATTTCTTAATTACTTGCTCACAAAAGTATGCCTGATGTTTATTTGCATTGATAGTGGAGTCATTTCACTCGCTTGAACAAAAAACTCTCGGTCATTCAGAGGGTGACGTGTCACTGGCGAAATGGAGGATCTTAAACCGACTTCATGACAGAAATGAAACATTGTACTACCGAGTAAGTTTAGTTACATATGGTGCTTGTAAATAGTAAGCAGTTATCAAATTAATGTCACCCTACAATTACTTCATTTCCTTCTTTTTTTCAGGTTCTTATTGATAACATCAATGATTTTGCTCCTATTGTGTACACTCCAACTGTAGGATTGGTATGAAAATTACTCAGGGTTGTTCAGACGCCACGTGGGATGTATTTCAGTGCCAAAGATAAGGGAGAGATGATCTCTATGATCTATAACTGGCCTTCTGATCAGGTAGTAAGTGAACCTTGCAATTACAAATTGCTTTATAGTACTCATTCATATATTAAAACTCCATATTTTTCTGATTTATTGAATGCATAACAGTATAAATCAGACTTTTAGTGTTCTTCTGCATTCCATAAAACTTGAAATGGGATTCTGTTTTTTGAAAATTATGGTGCATAAAAAAATCACTCTGCTATTGCAACTTGCAAGGTTGTCTTTTTGCTTCTGTATGCCTAAGATGAAGAACTATTCTCACTGTCTGATATGATGGCTAAACTTCCTGTAATTGCTTTTTGTTCAGCAAATACATTACTATTTCCTTCGCTGGGTTGCAGGTAGACATGATTGTGCTGACAGATGGAAGTCGCATTCTTGGTCTAGGTGATCTTGGAGTTCAGGGGATTGGCATACAATTGGAAACTAGTATGTATGTTGCAGCTGCTGGCATCAATCCCCGAAGAGTATGTCCCTCTGTGTATACTTTACATGCTATTTCACACATACATGCATGTGAATATGTGCAACTACTTTTGCATGCCCATATCTATGCACTTGAGGTGTCTATAACATGGGCATATGGTGATCCATCTCATGGTGGAAATCTGTCAACATAAAACAAACTACTGTCTATGATCAATTAATGATAGTTAATGCTATTATATTATTCTGCTGATTTTTGGAGTAGTTATATTTATGCTTTTAGCACAATGGACTAAAAACATTAAATTTAATAGTACTATGAATAACCAGACTAGAAGATCATAGCAGTGTGGTTTTGTTAGATACAAATTTACATTGATCGTTGAGAGGCTCTATTTCATTTGCCATGCCACTTTGCAAATATATTTGTATATTTTTCCTGCTCAAGTACCTTCCTTCTGCAATATCTGGTAGGTACTTCCTATTATGCTTGATGTTGGAACAAACAATCAGAAGCTTCTAGAAGACCCTCTATGTGAGTAACCCATGAGACTATAATGCTCTTACATATTAGTCCTTTACTCCTTCACCTTCTTTTCTGACCTGTTTTTATTTGTTTCTTTCCATTTGAGACTATAATGCTCTAACTTTCAACTGCTGGACAACCTTTCTCTTTTGCATAGCTCATAGTTTCTAATAGTTGGTATTTGATTGTGTTTTAGATCTGGGTTTGCGGGAGCATAGATTAGAAGGAGAAAGAATATTTATCCATAGTTGATGAATTGGTGGAAGCTATTCATGCTCGTTGGCCAAAGGCTGTTGTGCAGGTCTATTTTCTTTTGAAGTATGACTTTTCATGTTCAATTGTAATACTAATGCTATGCAAAATGTCATCAGTTTGAGGATTTTCAAGCAAAGTGGGCATTTGAGACTCTACATCGCTATCGGAAAAGGCTTTGCATGTTCAATGATGACGTACAGGTAGTTTGCTTGATTCTTGATTTTGCAGTATCTCTCTGATAACAGTAAAACAAACATACAGAGTTTGCTAATCATTGGGTCTCCTTTCCTTGGGAATCTCCTATGTCAACATTTATTTTAATATTCTTGTTTTGCAGGGAACTGCTGGTGTTGCTCTAGCTGGTCTGTTAGGCGACTGTTAGAGCGCAGGGGGTCGACCATTAACTGATTTTGCCAATCAAAAAATAGTTGTGGTTGGAGCCGGAAGGTAGGTTAAAATACAAGTACTAAAAAGTATTCCCTTGTTCATATGATCTATGTTTTCAATGGAAGCCCTCATGCTACATTTTCTTATTTTGTCCTTCTTTCTCTTGATTCAGTGCAGGGGCTTGTGTTCTGAACATGGCAATGCAGGCTGTTTCGAGAATGTCAGGGCCATCAGCGAATCCCACTTTTTTGTTGTGGATAAGAACGTAATAATCTACTTATATAGCATGTGTCTGTATCTGTAATGTATTGATGCTTTGTGCTCTTTGTGTACTATCAATACTATCTGAAATTCATAGACTTCCAAAAGCTAGTATTCTTCATTTTGTCATAATGTCCATAATTATATAAGCAATCGGAGATTAGTAAAGAGTCAAAGACGCAAATCAAAAAATGAATGTGACAGTACGCCATTTTTGTCATGCTTGCCCATTTTCTTTTGAATATATATATATATTTTTTTCTTCTGTTTATTTGAGAGACTATGGGTGCTGATGCAGGGTCTTATCACAGAAGAGAGGCAGGACCTTGATCCAGCTGTTTTTCCTTTTGCTAAAGCGGCCCAGCATGAGATCAAGAGCATAGGACTTCATGAAGGTGCAAGTCTTGGCTGAAGTGGTGAGTTTACTGATAAATTTCGGTGGCATGTATATTTTTTGCTAGTTTAGAATGGGATATATTATATATATATATATACACACACACACACACACATATTAATCGTTAGCTTGTATTGGTGTGCTATGGATAAATGTGGTTGGGCAATATAACCCCAGGAAACCTACTCTCATCCTTAAAAATTTATCAGTACCTTTTATGCTTATGCAGGTTAAAAAGGTTAAGCCTCATGTGCTTCTTGGTTTGTCTGGAGTGGGTGGTATCTTCACTGAGGAGGTGTGTCATCCATATTTACCATGCTTTTTGCACCATCCATTACTTTTCTTTATTCTCTTCTTGTATGTTGCAAGGTAGGAAATTTGGAACTTGGTTTTGTGGTTTCAAACCAATGCACTATTCTACCTTAATTTTCTTAGCTTAACAAATTTTGATTGGAATTCCTGCTGCAAATCCTAAACCAAATCTTTGTAATCTGTTGCATTCACAATCATTCAGGTGCTAAGGGCAATGCGTGAGTCGGATTCCTCTAAACCTGCTATCTTTGCGATGTCAAATCCCACAACTAATGGTTCGTCTCAGTGCCTTTTGTGCATATATACTCTTCTATTTTCACTTGACTTTAGGGGTTTTGCATTTGCTTGGGTTGGAACAGGCTGAATGCACTGCTGCCGATGCTTTTAAGTATGGCTGGTGGAAAATATTGTGTTTGGTAGCGGGAGCCCCTTTGACAATGTTGACTTGGGTAGGTTCTTGCAACTTTTGTGCTACGTCTTCTGATATATCTGGGGATTTTTCTTTAATGCCTCTAGCTATAACAATAGAACAATAGTGCTGTGGTCATTTTTTCTTGGGCTTGTTGATCTTGTTACCTCACTATCTGTATGCTTTTGATGTGGTCGTCAGGAAATGGAAAAGTTGGTCACGTAAATCAAGCAAATAATATGTACCCTCTTCCCAGGGTACGTAATGATTTTCATCTCATTACGTGAAAACCATACTGTTATTCCTCAAACAACTCTAACGATTTTTTCATGCTTTTCAGGATCGGTTTGGGAGCTCTCCTTTCTGGTGCAAGACATATTCTGATACAATGTTGGAAGCAGCTGCCGAGCGGTACATATTGATTCTTCTTCGTTCCATCACTCATCCTTCTCCAGCTTTATAAACACACTCACTAGTTTTACTCTGCAGCCTTGCTTCTTATATGTCAGACGATGAAGTCAAACAGGGAATCTTGTATCCATCAAATTAACAAGTAAGTAATCACCTAAAACCTGCAATATATATACGATTATTTATATTCATGGTGTCTGCAATGCAATTGGCTATATCTGACTGACATTTCTGCCATCTATAACTGTGTAGCATAAGGGACATTACAGCAGAGGTTGGCGCTGCTGTTTTGCGAGCAGCTGTTTCTGAAGAACTCGCGGAAGGATATCGCGACGTGGGGAGGAAAGAGCTAGAACACATGTCAGAGGTATAATATTGAATTCCAGATTTGATTCATTCATTCCCTACGCGTGTTTAGCTTGTAAAGAAGAAAACTCACAGTTTTACTCATTTGCTTTAATGTTGATGAACGCAGGAGGAGAGTGTTGAACATGTAAGGTGCAAATGTGGTATCCAGTTTACAGTCCTCTTGTTAACTGGGATGATTGACAGCATTCCTCCCACCCACTTTGAGACTCCAGCTGGGTCAGTTGTGCGTTTTTAGCACACGTTTTTTAGGTCTATAATTAGTAATGAAACAAGAAGGTGCAAGTAGTATTTGTAGTTTTTTTTCTTACATCCAAGTCTTTTTCATTTTTTATTTTTTATTTTTTATTTTTTATCACTTATGTAAACTTTATGCTATTTTTCTAAGCTTGGTCCTTAGCTTACAATTTGTTTCATTCCAAATATCCAATAAAGAGGAATTTGCTATGTGATTTCCTTTCATTTGGCTTCTTCTTCACATAAACCACCAAACCATTGCACAGGCATAATGGCATATGCCTTCTAAAGATACTTGGTGGATCTACATCTCTTGTTGTGTGTTTTTTTCAAATGAAGAATTGATTTTGAGGATTCGAAGGGGATGAAATTAATTCAAATTTGACATTCTTATTCTGAGAAAGGTCTAACTTGTTTACCAATTTAAATTCAGATTCGACTTACTCTTACTCTAATAAAGGCCTACAGCACAGCCTTGTACTTGTAACTTTAACAGATAAATGACTACAAATAAATAAATCTTTTTTAAGTTGTTCACAGCTAATTAGTTCAAATTAAAGTGCAACAGACAATTTTCACAAAAAATTGAACTCGAACCAATGATCTGATGAACTAACCGAAATTATAATCCGATTTCTAACATGTTTGGAGTGTTAGTAAAGTGTGAGTAATAGCTTTAAGTGAATATTACACAGCCACTCACAGACTCACCCGCGATCCACCACCAAATGCTATAAATACCTTACGCTTCAAGAACAGAACAGCACCATGCTCATCTCAGATTGTTGCAACACTTTCCTCTCACTCACGGCTGCTCTTCCCTTTTTGCCGCATTATCGCGGACTTTACGGCAAGTAAGCCATTCCTTCACGCCACTATCTCACTTTTCTATTGCAGCTAGCAAATTTGTTTGGTAATGGCGCCGTGGATTGTTTACCTGAGTTTCCGGCGGAGTTGAATTACTTTTGTTGTGACCTTTCGGGCTGGCGTTGCGTGTCCTCTATATATAATGTTGCAATGTGCATTATGAACTTAGTGATCTGTTCTTGC
>VALG01013967.1:0-11224 GCA_009835305.1 Ipomoea purpurea
GGTCCGTTCTTAAGAGTCTTTTCTAGGGTCAACTTAGGCTCTGATACCAACTGTAACACCCCAGATTTTCAAGACTTTAAAAACTTATATAATAAAGGTAATATCTCATTAAATCCCAAATAACATTGTACGGGGTGCTATGCCACACCTGGCTAGAGAACCCAGGTGCACAGGCTGTCTAACTACTATCTCCGAAAATAAAATGCATAACATGGCACGCAGGCCGAAAGGGAAACTATCTACTTCTACGCTCCAGTTCTAGCGCGCTCCAGTGCTCTAATCCTTCTGTGCCTGAAAGCCAAATATATCTGTTCAGCGAGAGATGCTGGTAACCCACTCCAACGCGTTGAAATACAATACATATAGATATATATAGATATACGAAAACCATTTTGAGCATGAAGATATATCCTACGAACTCTAGCTTTAAAACCGGGAATGACTCGACAGATAAGGCCACACAAGCAACAGTTATAACAAGCATATGCAGTTCATAATAGATAAGGCAATAAGGCAAGGCATAACAGTAATCATAACCCATCATAAACAATCCCCAATAAAACCCATAGTCACATCCCAAGCACTCATAATCACAACTCATCCATATCACAACACATAACACACTTTGTTGGCGCCACAGGACCAATCGCATGCCCATACATGAGGGTCAGCGCATATAGCTCTGACACGGCCCCGCAGCACCATGCCCCGTATCGCAACACGGGGGGTCGATCGCAACCGACCGATGAACCGCAGCTCATCATAATGTTTGATCGCAACCAAACAGTGGACCGCAGCCCAAGAGAGTGTCATCTGACCGCAGCCAGGAAAAGGACGAACCGCAGCTCGTATAGAAACGTTTGATCGCAACCAAACGGTGGACCGCAGCCCAAGAGAATGTCATCTGAAGCCAGACCGCAGCCAGCTTCTGAACCCGCAGCTCAGGATAACCAATCCGATCGCAACCGAATTGGGGTAACACACACACATAACACATAGCAAGCACATGCAACCCACATTACACATTGGGAAGGGGGATAAAACGTATAACAAACCTATGCGTGATCCATCACATACTAAGAATAGTCCTAAGGGGTTCATACTTCTTCCACCTAGGTCAACGGGATACCAATTCAACTAGCATGCAATATATAGACTCATAAACCTACGAACGGTACCAAACATCAAACTAGACATAGGCACGATAAACGGAGTCCGTTGGGACACCACGGGGATCGGGGAAACATCAAACGGGGAAGCCGGGGTCCCGGGGGGAATTCCAGCGGGTAGCCGGTGGGTGGGGCCACCCGCCGGCTGCCCGCCGGCTGTTCCGGGCAGCGGGTCGCCGGCGGGCAGCTGCCCGCCGCTGCGCAGTTCGGCGTGGGTAGGTGGCGGGTCCCCTACCCCCCACTGACTCTTTTCATCACTTTCGCCCCGGGAACCATGTGGAACCCGAAACCATGCTTAGACACTTTACAACGTAATTAACGACAACACGTAGACAATTAACGGATCAATACGAGAAACGAACGACACATATCCTATCATGCTTTTCTAAACATAATCAACACCCAAACATGCGATTTCCCACCCGATAATCCAAGAATAATCATACGATACAACCTAGGGTTCTAATCACTTTTATATCAACAAGAATACGATTCGTCTTCTAATTGCAAGATTCGGTAAGAACAACATTAATCATCAAGATCCAATTAATCATCAAGAACAACATAATTCAAGAACAATACATAAATCATCAAGAATCCCAATTAATATCAAGAACATCATAATTATCAAGAAACTCCAATATCAAGATTATCAAGATTCCTCATGGAATCATTATATCAACATCAATAAAAAATCATAATTCGCCATTCACAATTACAGGAAACCCTAAGGGGAAATCATAGCTATGAAAATAGGTTTTTTTTGAGACATGGGTTACCTCTTAGCCTTAATTAATTCCTTGGCTATGAAGGATCTTTCTTTAAGCTTTCTTGATTTCTTGATTTCTCCTGGGAATTCTTGGAGCTCCGTGGGTGGTGGGAGATTATTGTGGTGGGGATTCTAAATGCCTTCTAAGTTCCCTATTTATATGCTATGGGGTTTAATCCTCCTAGGATTAGGTATTGGGCTTTAGGGATGGGGGTCCACGGACTATGGTGGGCCTTTTTCCCAACTTAATCATAATAATTATTCTTTCTTATGGTTATAGATTAATTAATTAAGTGGTCTTAAGGGGCCGTAACACGGGGTGTTACAAAAGCCCTTGCCGAGAGGAGTTCGTTAGTTGAAAGCTTGAGATTCCTGTTGGAAAGTTGAACCTAGCTGTGTAGAGCTTGGGTGGAGATGTTGAGAACGAAGGTGAAGAAGAGAGAGAAGAGGAAGAAGAAGGAGAATGAGCAGAGGAGGTCGAGGAGAGTGACTCCGAAAGTGAAGAAAACGTAAGGAGATAAGGAAGTGAGGACCAAGAAAGAGCATGATGCAATGACAACAGGAACGTGTGGTGACCCTCCTTCGACAGCAGAATCGGATGATTGAGGAAGGTTTCTCTTTCATGAAGGCTCAGTTTGTTACCGTCTATCAGAGGTTAGACAGGTTGGAGGCTGGTTCTAAGTCGTGGTGGAGCTGAGGAAGATTCAGACGAGGATGCCGAGGATTCGGAAGATGATTCCTCTTAGGCAGAGTTAGGGTAAGCTCGTCTCTTCTCTCGTTTGTTGTTGTCGTTTAGTAGTTGTTTCTTGTTGGCTGTGGTTAGTTGTTCTCTCTTGTTTTGCTTGGCTTTTAGCTTGTTGTTTGGGTAGTTGGTTTAGTTGTTTTGCTTTGTTAAAACCTTGTTGTTTTGAGTTTAGGTTTGGTGTAGAAGGCTCTAGATGTCCGTAAGGTGGTGTTAGTGTTTGTGTTGCTTGAGAAACTCCTTTTCTGACCTTTTGAAACCTTGCATTCTCTTGATTCTGAAAATCTTACACCTTTTGAATCCTTGAAGTCTTGTTTAATGGTATATTGTTGCTTCCTTTTGTCACATTGTTGATTCGATGCTACTTGTTTTTTTGAACTCGTCGTGTCCAAGCTTCGGGGGCGAAGCTTCTTGTTAAGGGGAGAGGATGTGACACCCCGTAAATCCAAAAACCTAATCAAAGGATTAATTGAAGATTTAATCCAAGTCTCATTGCTAATCTATTCCTAAAAATCCTAAAATTTAAATAGTCGAGGACTAGATTTTGACTAGTCACTTAAGTAAAAGGGTTGTACCTTGTGCTTCCTGAGTTGTGCCCTTGTTCCACTTGTCTTTCCGAAATTAGTAAGGGTAAGAATGTCTTTCTACTAAGGTTTTGTGATTCAAGCTAACCAAAGCAAGTTCTTTCATTTCATTCACCCTTCAAACCTAAAACACAAAAACCTCTAGCCTCTCTCTAAAATGATTTAGCTTCTTCTCAAGCTAGAAATTGAGCATCCAAGTCTTGCAAGATTTTCTCCCAAGATTCCTACTTTCTTCATCTTGAGCATAAGGGAGGGTAAGATCATTGGCCTTTTGGTGTTTTTAACATTCTTTTAGGCGTCTTTTTCTAAAGTTAGGATCTTTGTTGTGTTTTGTGATGTGTGAGAAGTTGGTGTGGAAGAAGAGCTCTAGGAGAGGCTTTTAAGGGTGATAAGAGGTAGTTATTAGGCTACAAAGGTAACCAATGCTTTACAAAACCTATTTTCATACTTATATGATGATTATTGGCTTCTACTAGTGATTCTTGTGTTGATTTGTGAGATTTGATGCATTATCTTGTGGTGATGCATGTTTAGAGCTTGTTCTTAGGGTTCTTGAATGTCATTGCTTGGCTATTTCTTGGTTCAATTCATATTGTTGTTGTGTGTGAGATTTTGGGTTTTTTTGGACTTGAAATTGGCCTTATTGTTGAAAATCCCCTAAGGGAAATGTTGGTGTACAGGGACGTACCCGCGGGCGGAACGACGAGCAGAGGCCTACCCGCCGCCCCACCGCGGGGAACCTGCCTTGTGGGTTTGTGTACCCACGGCGGAACCGCGGGTGGAGGTCCACCCGCGGCCCCACCCACGGGGTACACTGTTGGTGATGTCCGGGGATTTGTTCCCGTGATTCTTTTGTCTCGGTATTGATGTTTTTGACCTCCCGATGTTGATTTATTGTGCTATTTGTGAGTCTTCTTGATGTTTCGTATGTCTAGAATGGTGTATTAGGAATCCATGTAGGATTTGGTGTTTTGAATCGTGCTAAGGGTCCAACTTTGTGATTCGTTGGGATAATGTGAGTCTTGGACGTTCTTTGGAACTAATTTTGGTTTACCCGTTTGATAAGCATGCCAGTTTAATGTTGATATGCTAGTATGTGTGATTTGTTCCTTCCTATTGGGATTGGCAACTTGTGTTGACAATCATTTGGTGTTGGATTGTGATCCTTTGTTTTTGAGTATGGTCTCATGTTTTGTTGTGATCTCTTGATTGATTCCTATGATATGAACGCATGTAAATCATTGTACCCTTTGAATGATACTTGATTAAGGTTATTGTTGAGCCTTAGTCTTCGTGGTAATGATGATAATCTTGTGTGATTATGATTGTGATTGGTGGTGTGTTATCTGAGCTTGGCTCACATATTGGAGGTTGTGTGAATGAAATTAATGGTACCCTCGTGTACTGAGAGTTCGGCGGGATGTTGGAGGTTGTTGGAGGGGGGACGACGTCCCCGGCGGTATACAGGTTGGACTCAGAAGTACAGGGTGGCACTAGAAGGTAATTGTTGGAACTGAAATAAGGTCGGGGGTAGCCATAAGGATGGAACAGGGCATAAGGTTGGAACTATGAAACTTGTGACATGTAGTTGTCAGTTGTCACTATGGTTGGCATGTAGTTGCCACTGTGTGAATGTGAATTTCTTCTTATGAGCATGTCTTGATGTATTTTACTTTGTGATAAGTAGAATGCAATACTGAGTTGTATTGTCTTTCATGTTTGTTGTCTTATTGTTGTTGTGAGGGTTGTGATTCCCATTTCTTTTGAAAGTGATTGATGAGTCTTTGAAGTGGACTTCTCTCCATGGTTTTGAAATGATATATACTATATTCCGTTTCAAAATGGTTTTGATTATACTTATCTATATATGTTATTTAACGCGTATTGATGGGTTACCAGTAATATTCGATGTCCGGGTGTTATCCCTTGATTCTACATGTTTTGAGTAGATGATGAAGCGCTAGATGTGGATCGCTAGATAGTTTAGCTACCCATGTTTAGACGTTATCTTTTGTTGGCATGTGATCCCAGTTTAGCGGCCTGTGTGCCTAGACACTTTATGTTTTGTTGACTTGTTAGTTTTCCCCGCCTGTGCACCTTTGTTTGAGATAGGTGTGGCATAACACTTACCGATTTATTTAGATTCCGCTTGATTTTTGTCTTGATGATTAGATGTTTTCCTTTGAATTTTAGTTTAAAAAATGTGGTAAAAATCGGGGTTGTTACAGCTGGCAGGTTTTCCAACACCACACAAATCCAAGTTCCTAAGAAAAGAATTAGTTAGAATAAGAGGCAAAATTGGAGGAAGATAAATCATATGTCAAAAACTGTTAGTTTTGGACAAACTAAACAGTCATGAACAAATCACAGAATCATTAACCAATAATCAGCTTCTAGAAACAGTCACCAATATTGAGCCTTATGAAGAGCGGATCATTCAAGAATTATATTGTAATCTCACCAAAGACACTACCATCCCAAGCAGTCCAATGTATGGAAAAGTGTATGTAAGAGGGAAATTCTATGATTTCAGTCCAGATACTATCAACAGATATATGGGGTCCTCCAATGAAGAACAGAGTATCCAAATAACAAGTGAACAAGTTGCACTAGAGCTTACAGCTATAAATATGAGTTTTGATAAAAGAAAGATTAAAGTAGCCTCACTAACTAGCAAGTATGCCATTCTACAGAAAATAGCCTTGTCAACTGGATGCCTCCATGCATGAAACAACTGTGAAATGGAGTTTAGGTGAACTTTTGTACAAAATTGGGAAGGGAATCAGAATAAATATTGGCCGGGAACATCATCCATTCTCAAATCACAAACCTTGCAGATAACAACATGCCAAAATCCTCACTCACCTTTCCAAACTTGATATAACAGTACTGACAAACAGGGTCTAAAAACTCAGGGTCCAAAATCTCAAGTCAAGACCATCAACACCACCATCAATTAAAGAAGAGAGGACATCAAAATGATTTAGAACCATGGGTCCAAAAGAAAATCAACAGATCAACAGACACTGATTAAGTACTTTGAAAAGAGGTTGTTTGAATTAGAATATTTAGAGAACAGGTCCTAAGAATGCAAATGGAGATCAAAGAAGAAAAGGTGGAAGTCATAAATGGCTCAAGGATTCTAAAAGGGGAAGATGTAGAAGAAAGTCAATAAGATGACCAGGGGGAAAATCAAGAAGAAAAAGATGACCAGGGGGGAAATCAAGAAGAAAAATATGACCAGGGGGGAAATCAAGAAGAAGGTGTTGAAACCTCTATTTCAACAGCATCATTTTTAGCAAAAAAGGGGGAGATATAAGATGTCTGACTGTTTTTGTCTACTATACTGATCTTGTTTCTTTGTTGACTATTTATATTTTGAAGGACTATCTATATTTTGTGGTGGACCATTTAGATTTTGTTTATCTGTGATCAGCCATATGTATCTATGTTTTTGTGTCTATGTATCTATGTTTTTGTGTCTACGAATGTTCAGTCTATCAAAGAACAGGGACAATGAAGATTCTCTTACTTACACATTCAATTACAAATCCATTTCAAAGTTTTAAAAGATTCCAGGAATCATTTAGGGGAAAGAATCAGACATCATATTTTCATGAGATCTAGATTTTTGTAAAAATTTGACAAAGGGGGAGAATGTTGACTCAAAGAGTCATTGTCGAAATTCTGTGCAAAAAGGAAATATCAATCCTAGTCAAGAAAGAAGCCTACAGGCAAGGATTCTAATCCCAACAAACTAGGAGTATCAAGTCCTACTCTCAGAAGTAATAAAGGAAGAATGTGTTATAAATAGCAGCAGCTTTTCATCTCATCTCTTCACGCTTTCAACATCTATCTTGTGAGGTCTGAGAGTCATTGAGAAGAGATACCCAAATCCCCAAGAAAGTAGTACATGTGTTTAGGTTACAATAGTGTTATACGGAATATCTTTTCTATTGTGTAATTTCTGATTCCAAACAATTTACTTTGAATACTGAGCTTTTTAGTGGATTTAGGCAAATTCTCAAATTGAGAAGTGCCTCGCAAATTAGGGTTGTTTGCCCGAACTGTGTTACAACATTATTTCGACATCTCTATATGCTGCGTTTTTATTTTTCACTTCTCCCTTTATAGTCTTTCTCGCCTCCTCTTTTGAAGCAGTTCGGCTCCCCATTTACGCCGCGCTTATGCGTAACGTGGGCATAAATGGGGAATAATTCCTCGTGCGTGCTCCTTCGATCGTGGTGGCGGGGTAAGTGGGAAATAATTTCCCCTTCTGCGCGCGTTTTCACTTTACTCTGTCACGCAACCCGTTACGCTGTGAAGGCGGCGTAAATGGGAATAAATCCCCTTTTCTCTGCTTTATGTGTGACTGGGTGTGATGAATTTTCTTGTGTTTTACGTTTCCATCACGCCGTGACACGGGGGCGACTGGTGCCTTGCCATGTGCTTTCCAGATTTTACGTTTTTTATCTTCCTTTTCCACTTTCCTTGTCCAAAAATACCTAAAAACATTAAATAAATAAAAAAAAAAAGTATGATTAGGAAGGTATCTCTGTGTTGAACCTTATTTTTAAGATAACTAGTATTTGTGCACGTGCGTTGCACGGAATGAATTTGTTATAATATTTTAAAAATATTTAGATCGATATACAATTGTATAAATTATAACATCGAATATTATATAATATAATTAAAGAAATTGATTTGCACCGATTATGTTTTCCTGATGTTATAAATGTTTGAATTCGAGTAAATAATGGCTCACTTAATAGCTAACTGAAGATATACATATTCGGGTGCTGCAACTTTAGAGATTTTAGGAATAAGGGTCAAATAGGCCATCGAACTGCACACAATAATACAATTAGGCCATTGAACCTAAAAAGCTACAATTAGATCCCTGAACTAAACCATTTTCTTGCAATTTGTCTAATTTGTAAGTTTTCTAGATTGTTAGCAGGTCACATTTTATTTAAAACATTTTTTAAAATATCTACTATTTAAAATAATTATTTTTTAAAAAAAAAAAAAAAACAAAAAACAGACCATCTCCGGCCGGCAGGAAACGAAGAAGTTATCTTCGCCTCTAGCTAGAGTCGAAGAGCTCTTCGTCTCCGGCCGGCCAGAGACGAAGACGTCTCCGACCATGGAGACGAATCCATGGTCGGAGACGATCTGTATCTTTCTTTCTTTTCTTCTTCTTCTTCTTCTTCTTCTTCTTCTTCTTCTTCTTCTTCTTCTTCTTCTTCTTCTTCTTCTTCTTCTTCTTCTTCTTCTAAATTTAAAATAAATATTTAAATAATAAATATTTAAAAATAATATTTTAAATTAAAGGTGACCTGCTAGCAACCTAGAAAACTTACAAAATAGACAAATTTCAAGAAAATGGTTAGTTTGGGAATCTAATTTTAGCTTAGCTTTTTTTTAGGTTCGGTGGCCTAATTGCATTATTGTGTGCAGTTCGATGGCCTATTTGACCATTATTCCGAGATTTTATATATCAGTGTTTAGAATTTGTATTAATTGGGCTAATTAGCTAGTTGTCTAGCAACTCAGTTATAGAAATTATTTATACGGAAGATATATTTTCTATGTAGATATATAGCAATTTTGTTATCTTTGTATATTAAAAATAAAAACACAATATCAATGGCTTGAATTATACATTATTGAAAATCTCTTTGTAGACGACATTGGTAGTAGTAATGGAATTTTATTCATCCTCATCTAGAGTTAAAACCATTAGACCATCAGGATGTGTGATTCCGAAAAAAGTCACATACAATTAACCGTGATTAAAGACTGGTTTTTTCCTTTAAAAAAAAAAAAATTGGTTTTTTGTTAATAGTCATGGCATATGCGAGCATCAACATGAATTATTTTTGTTATAACTTGAAGGGAAATCTCGTATCATAAGAGTGTTAGACATTTTAATTGAAGATTTTACTTTTATTAATAGTATAGATATAGATTGGTGTAAATATAAATAATAATTAATAAATTATTATTTCCTTATAAAATTACATAGAATTTCAAATGGATTTCTCATTTATTATGCAAATTTTGTTTCCATTATTCTTACAATTAGGTTTAATTATTCTCATAATTTGATAACCATTTTTCATTTTTAAGTACATATTAACTTTAATTTGTGCTAAAAATTCATTAGATATTAGTTAATTTTCATATAAAATTTTGTTACCAATTAATCTTTATTATTTTTTTTACCAATTAATTAATATTCATATTAATTTGGGCGGAAATGTTGAAGATGAGGATTTTACTTTTATTAATAGTATAAATTAGTATAAATAATAATTAATAATTATTATTTCTTTATAAAATTACGCAGAATTTCAAACGATATTTCCATTTGTTACGCAAAATTTGTATCCATTATTTTCACAATTATAGTAATTAAATTATTCTCAAAATTTGGTAACCATTTTCCATTTTTATGTACATATTGACTTTAATCTATGGTAACAATTCATTAGATATTCGTTAATTTTCATATAAAATTTTGTTACCAATTAAGCTTTATTATTTTTTTACTAATTAATTAATATTCATATTAATTTGGGCTGGACTGTTGTAAAGGAGGATTTTACATTTATTAAAGTCATTTCACTAAGAAAATTAAAACCAATTAAAGTAAATCTGATAATGCTAAATTTATTTGGAACTGTATATTAATTTCATTTTGAAATCATTGGTTCACATATTTGAATTATTTATTTTTATTTAATTATTCTCATTGTAAACATAAATGATATTGCAATAATTAATTCATGATATTTATCCAATTGTATTTTTAAAAATATAAAATTTCTCATGTTTAGGATTAAAAAATATTTTTAAATTATTTTTTATTAGTATGTATTTTTTTTAAAATATTTTCCAGCAACCCCATACACTCCTTAGTCTCTAATAAAAAACAGAAAATAAAAGTCATTTTATTAAGAAAATTAAAACTAATTAAAGTAAATATAATCATGCTATATTTATTTGTAACTGTACATTAATTTCATTTGAAATCATTGATTCACATCTTTGGAATATTTTTTTTTTCTTTAATTATTATAAACAAAATTTATATATGATATTTATCAACTTTTATTTTTAAAAAAAAATATATAACATTTACACATGTTATGAGGGGTTAAAAAATATTTTAAAAATTTTTTATTAGTATGTATTTTTATTTTAAAATATTTCCAGCAATCCAAACACTTCCTTTGCCTATCATAAAAAATTGATAAAGAAAAGTCATTTCATTAGGAAATTAAAACTAATTAAAGTAAATATAATCATGGTATATTTATGTGTAACTGTATATTAATTTCATTTTGAAATAACTGGTTCACAAATTTAAATTTTTTTTAATTATTATAATTTTATAAACAGAAATGATATTGTACCAATTAATTTATGATATTTATCAAATTGTATTTTTTAAAAATATAAGAGTTACACATGTTATGAGGGGTTAAAAAATATTTTAAAATTATTTTATAGTAAGTATTTAAAAAAAAATAATAATAATTTCCAGCAACTCAAACACTCCCTTAGTCTCCCATAAAAAACTGATAAAGAAAAGGTCATATCATTAAGGGAATTAAAACTAAATAAAGTAAATGTAATCATACTATATTTATTTGTGTTAGTATGACTAGTATTTTGTTTATTTATTTTATAATGTATAGTCATAATTTAGTGGTGTTAGATTGTTTGACTTAGCTTCTCTATTAGTTAGGATTAGTTAGAGTTTAATTCAACGATATACTCTGTAATCCTATCTTTTGTGATAATTGAATTGAGGGTGAATTCTCTATTCTGATATCAAACAGTTTATCCGATCCTCTCCAACCTCCACCACAAAATTTAACCCCCCTCCTTCGCCGGTGATAGTCCTCTCGATGTCGACGTCATCTGAGCGCACCGCCTCCGCCGCCGA
>VALG01013970.1:0-15930 GCA_009835305.1 Ipomoea purpurea
CTTTATTTGCTTTGTTTTGTTCTGTTCTGTTAATGCAATAAGTTGTGTCTGATCTGCAGAATATGAGTTCGTAATGTTTCTTATTTGGATTGTTCGTCACAACTGCATGCAGATGATGGTTATAGCTAGGCTCTAAAATTACCGTAAAAACTTTCTTCTTTGGATTGTGTTCACTGCTGTAATAGTATAACAATGTTGTGTTAAAAGAATCATATTTTTGTTGTGTTATTTTTATCTGACATCTCTATATTATATTATTGCTCTGTTTCTTTAATTTATGTTGCCCCAATTACTGTAGTTTTAGTTTCCAATGATAATGAAGAGAGATAAAGAAAATTTGAATTCCATGAAGCTCTTCTTTTTGAGGATTACTTATATTGCTTCTTATCTTAGTTGAAAATGGGTAAAACAAGCACTGAAGTTAGTGGAACAACCCCTCTGAATCCAAGGATTCTGTCCTCCATGTCTCGCACTTGTGTTGGTTTCTCATACCATTGGCATGACCTTAGAAATTGGTAAAGTAATTGTTGTCTTAACAGTATTTCCCTTCAAGTTTGTAGGGAGAAATATATTTCTTATTATTTTTCACTTTATCTTAAGATGCTCATATTGCTCAATGTTAGTGCTGGTGCAGGGCCAGATGCACCAAGGTTTTGTGTAATTGGTTGTAAGTGTTTATTATTCTGGAAAGTTAAAGTGTTTCTGTAATAAGGATAAGGTTTTATTTATTTATGTTGCGGTGTGACAGTTGAAGAGGTTGCAAAGTTAAGTATGAGCTTGATAAAAGCAGTGGGCTGATCAAAGTGAGTTCAGCTAATTAAAGCCTGGATTTTAATTCAATCTGCCATTTCCGCATGGTCTCTCATATACTGTGCTATCTGGTAGGTTGATCGAGTTCTTTACTCATCTGTTGTTTATCCACACAATTATGGGTTTATTCCAAGGACAATTTGTGAAGATGGTGATCCCATGGATGTTCTGATACTTATGCAGGTTACTTGAATTGGGGTTAAGATTTTCATTCTTCAATCTCTTTACTTCATTCTTTCTAAATGTTCATTCATTGCAGGAGCCTGTGCTACCCAGTACCTTTCTTTCGTGCCCGTGCAATTGGATTGATGCCTATGATTGATCAGGTTAGTTTAATCGCTAAAGTTTAGCAGAGAAAACGAGAGAGGTAATATAATGATTTTTACAGGGCGAAAGAGATGACAAGGTAATAGCAGTGTGTGCTGATGATCCTGAGTTTCGTCATTACAAGGAGATCGGGGAACTCCCTCCACATCGCCTTGCTGAGATCCGCAGTTTCTTTGAGGACTGTATCCATTTACTATATGCACTTACACAAGTTTTGCATGTTGTGTTTGCACTTGCTTTCATGCTTGTGTTCATCTTCAATAATCCTTCACCATCTGTGAATAGACAAGAAGAATGAGAAAAAATCAGTGCAAGTGGAAAGACTTCAACCTGCAGAAGAGGCTGTTGCTGCTATCAACAAATCCATTGGTATGTTGACACAACTACATGGAAACACATCAAAAAGAAAGCTGATTTTTCTGCTCATTCTAATTACGATTTTGTTCTGTTTTGTGATGTCAGGGATCTATATGCTGCTTACATTGCAGAATGCAGAAAAGCTTGGGAAAGTGATTAGCAGACTCTAATGGGATTTTTTTGGCTTTCATGGCATCCTTATTTGAACTTTTTTTTTTTTTTTTGGTTGGGGGGGGGGGTGTGGGGTTATACATGGAGGTTGAAATGTGAATCATTAACTGATCGGGGAAAAAAATGAGCGTGGGATTCGAAATAGGGAAATTCCTAAAGTGGGATATCAATCAGGGAAAGTGCCTTTCAGATAGGCGACATTTAGGTTTTGGAAATTCGGTTTTATGTTTGGCGACATTCAAATTACCGTAATAACATTGTTATATACCGTATAAATTTTGTATAATACTGTTATGAATTAAAGTTTAATATTTATGTGTAGATAATATAATACTGTCGTGAATTTTAGTAAAATATTTATGAGTAGATAAATAATACAAAAAAAAATGAATGATAGTAAAAGTGAAACATAGGTACACTGTAATAAAATCATCGAAACGGATAACACTATTATTTATTATACGTCTAAAGTGTAAAGTTCCCCAATATAATGGTCATTAATGAAATATTATAACCGACCATGGATAATATTTCAACCTGACATGAACAATCACAACAGGAGAACAACGTTGTCCTCCAAACTGAAGTAAAACGACATCCGTCTCCTCCGTTGTACTTAATGATGTGAAAATGTGTTGTTATTCTTCCCACTGTTCCATGAAGAAAAGTAAAGGAGTGTTCAAAATAATAAGTCCTACGCTTGTCGCTGATTCCACAAACTATTTGAAGCGGGAGCGTCTACCGACCGTCCACACACACCAAGTCAGTTTTCTATAGTGGAACGAAACAAAAAAAGAATTAGAAATAGTAGTTAGAAATGAATTAGAATGTTATCATCGTAGATTATTTCTACGTATCCAGGTTGAGAGAATCCGTATACAAAGAACGGTGGGTCGTATCTAATCTGAATTGAATATGCTGGGGACAATGCAGATTTGCCCTTTACATCGTATTCGGTTCTAAGGTAAAAAAAAAAAAAAAAAAAAAGAAAAAAGAAAGAAGATATTATTGTGGACTGTAAAAAAATTTACCAGTCGATAGTTTCCTTAATTAAAGATTACCCGGTTGATATGTTCGAGAAGGAATCTGTACGCATTTTTTGGTGGAAATAAGGGTACCTCTTCAACATTCCCTCAAAAGTATAACAAAAGGTTTCAAAAGTGAAGAAACCAATATGTCTAAACAGACTTTGTCCCCTATTCGTAACGAATTGCAGTAATGAAATCAGAAATTCCCGTAGTGAAGTGCATGTTTTCAACATACACTTCGATTCCGGTAACGACGAATCCATAATTTCAAGATCGCGTCGTGTGTGAAGTGCTGCATTGATAATTGTGAAATCATCTAACATGAACAATCTTGATATTTTCTCGTTTCCATACGATGTTATAATAATACATAAAAAAAACAAAACCAAGAAATAGGAGCGCAATTTTTCAAAACAAAGTAAAATATTTAAAGAAAAAGTAAATAATAGAAAAATCCAAAAAGTGCCAAAAATAAAATAAATCATACTAGGGCACTATAAACCTTACCAAGGTGACTAAAGCTCACGGTCGATCACATTGTAACTTAAAGAATACTAATGCAGAAAGAACACACAATCAATTGATAGATCAACACATTATCTGTATTATCGCAATGTCATCCTAAAACATAAAAATATTTATTCTCTATAACTCATACTATCTTGCAAATACTACATACGTTTTAAACTAATTTAGAAATAATGCAAAAATGAGTCAAGAGAACATGAAAAAAGCTTAAATAATCATAATCAAAACAAAAGAACAAAGGCATGCATTAATAAAACACTCTAAATACTTCCTTAACCACATACTTGAACTACAACTTGCTACGATAAGTGAAAGTAATATAAGCGCTGTCAAAGGTAATCCAATTGTTGATATAAATAGAGACGATCCCATGTATATCAAAACTTCCTCAGGCTCTACAAGTGTCATCTTGAAATCAAAATATAATAAATGGCAGATCATCGGTTCGGTTTATTTGTAATGCTGGTCGTTGTACAATGTACTAGTATATACCCTTAGGCATTTTCCTCAGTTCTATATCATTCTTCTAAGGCTCCACTTGAAAATTGAATGTCCAAAACCTACCAGGACTAGGGCAAAACATATATATCAATTTCTTGAAAATTTAAAGGTTTTTACCGATGAATATGCTTAGATAACTATTATTGCATGCACACACATAAACTCAACTCATCGTTCTCAAGACTCCTTTCTCATCTGTATTGTAGTTGTGAAATAGAACTGTCATATTGTATGTTATCTTTTTTAACGTCTTCAGGTTGCTACACTAAAGGAAACCCTTGGGAACGATCGATCTGATAAACAAACTACAATTCAACTTGTATGGTCAGTCGGAGAGAAAACTTGGAAAATTGAGCAATGTTTGTCACTGTCCAACTTTGACTAAAAATAATTATTCAGAGAAATGTTTACGCGCGAAAAGAAAGGGAACTATATACTATAAGAATGAAACGAGGAATATCGATCTATTTCATACTAACAGGAAACAGTAGTCGGATTAAGAATATGAACAATGATCACTTAAAAAGCTATATACTTTTCGCCTATTAAATGAGCTCAATGATTTATATATATTCAAAACAAATTCCTTCTATAGATAAGGCGTGATTATATTCTACACTCGTAATAGACTCATAAATGCCATATTGGCGAATTTTAACTGTTACACTCTTGCTAAACTTATTGCACCGATACTAGAATGAATATGGTCCCTAGTCTGGAGTAGTGACAGTTAATCCACTGGATATTCCATTTAGAACTCAATGCATTTAAATCTTTTAAATTTTTGTTACATTTTAGAGATTTATCACTCTACTATTTCGACGTCACGTATAATTATGCAAGCCAAATAGTAATCATTAGATATAGCTACCGATTTATTAATAGAAATATTTCTAATTAGTTTTTTTGTGATAAAACAAATATAAATATTTTTTTAAATCTATCAGCAAATCTGTAAAGCATTCGTTGCATGTTTTTATCATTCAATAAATGCTATATTCCTGCGCAATCATGTTGAGTTTTTACAATTTTTGATACAATGTCAACTACTACGCAACGTATGAAAAATTAATACCTTTTTGGTCATTTGTTTGAGAATATTGATCATATGAAAGATGCGAGATATAGATTCCATAAATTATATCTCGTATATAGTACTATCTTATATATCATATCAAAAAGTTCTAACCCAAAAGGTTCCTCAGTTTTTGATGCAATTTTGAATGTCTGTCCCAGAGTACTTTATTTGCACTTACGCTTTGACACTATGCATGAATGACCTGCCGATGATGCATCCTCTTTAGACTATATGGCACGAATTACATTATTGTGGCACATGTTTATTATTAGATATACTATCACACAGTTACTTGTCCTACTCATCAATTCCTTATCATTGATGTAGCTTTCACCATGATGTGGAATTGGAATAAAAATGATTCAACCGGATAGGTTGATTTTTGCCTATCTCCTCTCAGGTACACTCGCTAGTCGAAATCTATCGCACATTCAACTCCTGAAAATCATCTAGTTTGCATTGAACCCAAATATTCTTTTAAATCTGAAAACTTATCATCTACACTTTAATATTGACACAAATTCATGGGAGTACAATGGTCAAGACCCAATTGAAAATTGACAGAAGGTTACAAATAGGAACAAGAACAACATTTATCCTATAACCATACTCTCATCAGGGGAACTCATCATTAGATGCTCAACAAATAGGCTATTGATTATCCACATGTTCGAACGCACATTTGAGCTAGAGGGTCAGCCATGTAGGTTTTTCTAATCTTGATCTCACATTCCTCTAGATACGTACAGGAACAATAACCAGAGCATCGAACTTCTAAAATACAATATCTAAAACGACAGAATAGCAGTATCGCGAAGTCGCTGTTAGACCAATTTACTCTTACGATGCGAAAAAATACATGTACAAATTTTCAACCAACTAAAAGAGGCTCTAATTATATACCAAACTCTCATTTTCCAGTATGTTCAGTAAATGGCAATGTATTCACCAGCCATGATGAGATATTCTCTATGCATACAATACGATCATCCTACATGCCTTTTTACTTTAAATCTTCTTGTTCTAAAACAAAACTAACCTACTGAATCTCCTTAGATCGCCACCATATCACCAAGTATAGACGTCATATGCATCGCCTGCCATAATAGAAAAATTTTAGTTAAAATTACAAAGACTATTTAAACCATACAATCTTAGCCAAAAGGAATAATACTCACATACTCTTGATGAATCTAAAATGACAGCCCTCCTATCTAGCTAAAATCGATCTAGGCGAAGAACATCTAATAGAAAACCTGCGAAAGGCAAATTAGCTTTTGTATACAACATATGACTGTCGTCATAAATCTTCTTCCAAAATTTAAAAATATAATTAAGATGAACACCAAAACGTGCGACAAATATTAGGGTAACATTAATTCTAGCGATCGATTTTGCCTCAGTGTTCAAGGACACCGAATACTTCTCAAAAAAAACCGTACGGCTAGGAGTGACAAGTCGTATGATAAGGGAATAAAAGGCATCTAATACCATCAAAAATCAGAGAATTCGGAAAATTCACCACTATAAAAGATGCAATTCATGCAATCAGTTGGATCCAAAACGAACTCTTAACTGTATAATATTGCAAATGCATCCTTAATAAAAGAATAATCCCGTAAGTGTCACTCCCGATATATTGAAAAAAAAAAAAAATTGACCAGTGGATTTAAAAATAAGTGAATAAATTTAAAAACAATATATTAAGATAAACCAAAAGTCATAATCTTGGTACCAAAAAGTAAGAAAAATCTTTGACGGGTAGCAAAAACTCCATATCTATTACATTTCTTCCATACTGTGATACTAAACTCTAGGTAGTACAACTACTCTATATACATTTTTTGAAACAAATCGATCAGATTTCGCACCACCAACTGCATTATTCTCATCAAGTAACAACCTGTAAAAGCCCTATCATACAGGCCTAGTCTGCAATCCTGACATAAACTCACATCACTGATCTCAACCCTTTCTTTTTCCTTGACAATACATGTATACCCAGTATTTAACGGCAATGCACCTCCAATTCTTTGGAATATGTATCACCAAATAAAACACTTTCTTTGTTTTCATGTATTTGATAAGTTGCTGCTTTATTTTTCCCGTGGGGGGTATGTTTTCTTTCATCAATATACTGGCAGTTTTAAATTAGGGACAATCTTAAACACAGCAATGACACCCTAAGGCAATCTTAATGCTCAATATCTCATTAGTTTCCTTCCCTTCTTCCGTTTGCAGAAGCAAATCGCTAACAATCACAGAATATTTCACAGAATATTCAAATTGATGAAGTTTTAATTCAGGTTTAGGTTTTAGATTCATTTCGGTGAAACGGAAAGGTTCACTACCTAAGCTTCATATCTAAATTCTCTTCACATTTCCACAATGGCGAGGCCACAAAACTTCCTTTGAACAATTCTCTGATCCAATCAATCAAAGTATCATACACATCAATTTTCTCAATCTTTTCTCACTAACTATATAGGCACATATCTACACGTTCAACGACTCTCTAAAATTCCTCCTCGATCTTGATTTCTGACAGAAATTGACTGTCTTCTTTTGAAATCATCCATATAAGACTCCATTCACTCACATTCAAGTGATCAAGTTTCTTCAAAGAAGGTGTAACCAACCATCCTATTTAAGAAACCGATAACTAGTACTCTCTATGACAGAATATTCGCATGAAAACTTCATATAAATAGAAAACTAAAATTTATAAAACAAGCAAAAAATAATTTCCTTAACTTCAGCTGTATACGCACGAATAAATATCGGCTCTAGAAGAAGCGCAGCGAGGCAGTATCCAGTATATTTGGTTGGTATGCAATACGACGTCTTCCTGACAGCTTGAAATATACCACAAATCTCTAGTATTTTCTAATTCGATATGAAATAGTGAACATTACGATTCATTGAAAGTATAAAACGTAATACACTTTTTCGCAAGTTAAATCCATCTCACTGCTTGACTTGGAAATGAGAGCGGACGGCGGCTGCAGCGGTGACTCCATGCTCTTAGACAATTGGATAATCGGTCTGATAGAATCAGAAATAGTAGCGTGCGGTTGCTGCCTTCTTTTTGCCTCGACAATCGTTCTATACTTCAGTATTTGTGACGGGATGAGGTTTAAAGCGATCGAGAGGACGATTAGGGCGTGATAGGATCACCTGTGGGACAAGCCATACATTGATTAAATATTTCCTAAAGTAAACCTTTACATTTTAGGAATATTATCAACACAGTATTAACGTACATATACCAAAAGGGTAAACATAATACGACAAATTTCCTGGGTATCAGAGATATTTTTAGGTGTTGAAAAAAACTCTAAAGCTATGTACAGAGGAATGGAAATAGACTACAAACATACTAGATTAAAGGCAACAATCTAAATTGGAAGATCAATGCCAGTATTGTTCACCGACGATACGTTCAGACCTTTGCTATTCTTTTTCCAGCGATATACTACTGAAAGGTCAATGCAATATCAGACGGCAGGATGAAACGGCATGGCATCGAATAAGTCGGCTTGCAGCAAAAAGATATTGAAAAAAGACAAATTATACGGTTTGAGATATTAACCGTTCTGTAAATGTTGAAGATTTTAGTGCTTTGAAATAACTTTTTATAGGAGAATTGAGAAATAGAGGGGGTAACCAATAAATTTATGACGAGTATTTACCCTCAACGTTATAAAAAAAGACTAAAATAGGGCAGCGTCAGGTTCTCCTTCTACAACTCTGAGATCCCAAAATATCAAAGTTAAAATTTACACAACAAACAATCATAATACCCTTACGCTGTTCAATGGGTTGCAGCTTACCGAATGCACTTGCAAAACCTAAAAATATATTTGCATACGATAACTTTTGAAAGAATATCAGAAAAAACAGCTCTAATATATGATCAGACAACTCTCACCACTTCACTCAACTTCAAAAGAATGGTCCAGGTGGATTTGCGTGGGATACGGCACCAATTTCAATTTTAATCCAACCTAAATCATATATTAATAGTCACAGATACAACCTCTACTGTCCTACTAACAATCCTCAATAGCTAATTCTTGCCCTAAGAGAATAACCGAAGTGAGCCACATGTATGGTGGTGGTGCTGCCTGGAAGGCTGTATTTCGGCTAAGCTTGATTTAACGAACAACTGCATGGCATAGCCTACGCGAATGCAGAGTGCTCCAGTTTTGTTGGTGAATTAGTCTGGGTGAATCATCTGCCCTACTAGGAAGTGTTTGAAACATAGACATAAGCCGTAGATTGATTGCCACTGAGAGATACGAGCGAAACGTAGATTTTATATCTTATAAGAAAATGAGACTCTTTCTTTCCGCCTACCACGATTAATGCTGTTTAAGAATTTTAGAAATTACTAGCTTGAAATAATTCAATATCCCAATTGATAATTAAGCATTCCTCATAACATGTTGTTAGGTGAATGATCTGTATCAGCATTATAATTTCTCTCCTGCAATATTATTTGTTGTTTAACAACCATCAAAATCACAATAGCTTAAATTATGTTAGGAGTTTTGCGATCAATTATTTATTCCGTTCTTTACTTAATTAATCAAATCACCAAAAAGGTCGAACACCTTAATTTATTATAGCATTTATTTGATTATTATCTAACAAATTGTAATAGATCTGTCAAGACGGTAAATAATCGTTAATGTACAACTAATAAATAAATGGTTTAAATAAGTAAATACCAATAAAGAATTGTATTAAATTAAGTAAACATTAGACGACGGTATATTTACAATAAAAAAAATTCTCGATAATATCGGAACACTATCACGGTGCATCACAAAAACAAGTAAGGTCTGGGGTTAGTTGCACGTACAGCGCGAAAATATGTGCGGACTATGTCAACAGTATTTGTGCTAATTTCATGGGCACAGCACTCTTCGCTCATGCGCTTAAAAACCTCGTCGATACCCTTTGACAACGATGATATCAACCCAATAACGCTATGGAAAGAACCCGTCATAGGAAAGTTATTCTTCCAATTTCTGCTACTATTTTCTGTAATTCACTTTAAACCCCATCAGCAGACATTTTCTTGTGCAGCCTCACAGTACTAACAAGGAGAGATCCCTGCATATTAAGTAACTAAACCAAATCATTATATACTAAGACGTGTACAATAAAATGGCAAAATGATTTTATGACCTTGTGTCAAAAAGAAAAATTTAGTGGTAGGGACACAGATGTCACATAATCAATTAATGGTAAAAAAGACCAAAGAACAACAAATCATAATGAGAAAAAATAGAAAAGCGATATCAGTAAGATGTCTCTATTACTGTGAGCTTTTTCATTTCATTGTAGATTTGGGATCAATACTAAAAAGATAAAAATGTTAAGAACAATATAAGTTGAAAAGCAGATTTGTATATAATCATTCATTTTCTACTGACAAAGCCTCTTCTATGCACAACTCCTCTTTGCCGTAGTTTTTTCACAGACAACTCCCTGACGAGTTGCCTCATTGTCATTGGGCAGACTGTTATCTGCATGGCATAGTAGGATTCATAACATTTATCTCTAGACTATTGTGTATATCTTCATCAAATACAAACTTTTATACAACAGAAAAGGATATAGCAATTTAACCTTTCAAGATTTGTCTAAACGGGTCATATAGGTATATATGCAACGCTACATCTGCATTCAAACCACACCCCTTATACATTCTATTACATCCCACCGGTTAGAGATAAGAGAGAATTCATTAGCATTATCTGTAATAAACTATCTGAACTTTACTAATGCTTTTCATCTATAGTTTCCTCATCACCATATATTCCAAAAAGATCAGAAACAAGATCAATTTCAACAACAATAACATATTGGATTTTGAAAACAAGCTAAAGAAACCTAAAAGTAGAATCTTCTTGCGACCCTAATACCCGAAGAACATTAGGTTCGGAGCAAACTTGATAGAATGGAGGAAAGTGTGAAAATTATTGGACGGTACTGTATCCGAATACCTGTTTACCAGTAGTCTTAATATGTACAAACTTTCAGCCAATCTCTTTTTCATGCGCCTTCGATTCTGTTCCTTGTAGTCTATTAAACTAGCTACCATTTTAAAGTATAATAGGAAATAGTCAAACCGATTCGTTATGTTGCTTCAGTGAGCCTTAAACAATTATATAAACAAAACATAATAAAAACAGTAAAAACTCATTATTAAATACTATAAATTTAATATATAAATATTTATTAACTATATGAACTTATCTATCAACTCATTAAATCTATAAGTTGAATAGAATATTTTATATCGAAACAAGCTTAATAATTTTTTCCTCGGCAACACGGCGTCAAACTTGATTCTAATTATCCATTGCAAGCACAGATCATCACAGTTCCTATTAAAAACTTAATTGTTACTTTCTAGTTGTATTGTATTAAATATTATTCATGATAATACTATTGATGCCTCCGAGTATAGTTTTTGCAACGTTTAAGTCTAAAATTTTAAAATTGACAATTTTGTGATCCTTCGACTTGCAAATTTATACAAATTTGTGATCCTTCCGACCCCCTCCCATTTTAAACTATCACACGTTCTCAACTTCTCAGATGCCACTCCCCCATTTGTCGCAGCACCGCACGTTCGCAACGCCCCGACACCGCCGCAAATTCCTTCCCGCGTACCCATCGTACCCCAGCAGATTAACTTTTTTCTATGAACAGGAGCCGTGACGGCTCCCAGATTGCCCCAAGGTCGGCTTCCAACCTTTGAATGCAATTGATTGGCAATAGTGAATTCCCCTTTCCTGCTTGAAGATATTAGACATGCATTATTTGACATGGCACCATGTAAGACACTGGGGCCAGATGGTTTCAAGCTAGTTTCTACCAAAAGACGTGGAATAACAGTGGGGGGTTTCTCTATTCAAGTTTGCTCAATGTTTCTTTGAAAAGGAAAACTGATGGTTGGTTGCAATGACACTTTCTATCTCTTATTTCCCAAGGTCCGCAACCCGGAGTCGTGAAACAACTCCGACCCATTAGCTTTATGCGATGTAATGTATAAGTTAATTACGAAGCCATAGAGTCAAGACTTAGAAATGTTGCAAATAACTCATTGGGAAACACCAAACGAGCTTTATTCTGGGTAGGATGATTACAGACAATATTATTGTATACCAGGAGGTTTTGAACTCAATGAAGAACAAGAAAGGTCAAGGGTTTGGATGCGAATGAAAGTGGATCTTGAAAAGGCATATGACAGGTTACCTTGGAGCTTTATTGGGGACACACTTCGTGACATTGGATTTAATCAGGTTGGATTTCTTGCATTATGGAATGTGGTCTTTCACCAGGTTATTTGTTTTATGGAACGGAAAGCAAACTAATGTTCAAACCTGAGCGTGGAATTAGACAGGGAGATCCCTTATCCCCCTTATTGCTTGTTTTATGCATTGAATGCCTTAGTCATATAATGTTAGACTCTGTTAACATGCGTGGTATATGGAAGAGCATTAAAGTCACGAGACAAGGACCTAATGTTTCGCATTTATTTTTTGCAGATGATTTGGTTTTGTTTGGGGAACGCTATGACTGAGCAGGCTTTGGAGATGAAGCAGTCTCTGGAATTAATTTTGTGCGAGCTCAATGCTTTGGAGATGAAGCATTGAAAGCCTCTGATTTTTCTCTCAGAAAGGTATACCCAACTGAAACGAGAAGAAATCATCTACACACACAAATATGTATTTCTTTCCCCAATGCTCTCAGTCTGAGTTGGCCCCATGAGGTCTATATGAACCAGTTCTAGACATCTTTCAGTAGTGATTATCTTTACTGCTTTTGTGAGGAGCTCTTATTTGCTTCCAATGGCACATGCACCACAAACTCCTTCCTGTTCTATTTTGAGCTTAGGTATCCCACGTACAACATCTAGTTTGATCATTTTGTCCATATCTCCTGAAGTTTATGTCTCCCAATCGTCCATGCCACAGTTTTGATTCGTCTGTTTTAGATATTAGACATGCAATTTCATTAGTCAGAACATAACAATTGTCAGAAGATCGTGTTCCTTCCATCACCACTTGATATGTCTTATCACGGACTTTGCAGCAGTCACATATTCTAATTCTGGTCACACAGCTGGCTGATGCTGATAAGATTTGCTTTCAGATAACTGACTAAGAGAACTTCGTCAGATGTGGCAAACCTGATACATTTGGGATACCTTTTTCAACTATCTTTTCTTTTTGTCCGTCCCCATATGTAACTGATCCACTGCTAGGTTGAACAGCCATGAGACACTTGACATTTCCAGTCATATGTTTGGAACATCCACTGTCGAAATACCATCTTGCTTTAGTCATAGAAGCGTTAGAACTATAGTGAGATAGCATATTACTTCTGATTTCCTGACCCAAACCTGTCTTGTGAAGGGAGTAATAGACTTGTTCTGATATTTCTCCTTCCTCTGATCTTTGTAGAAGAAGTAACATCCAGTTCGGGTGTCCTTTTGTTTGACAGTAGTGACCGATGGGCACATATTGTCTAACTTTGACAAATTTAGTCTCGAACCTTGAGTACTGAGATTGAAATTTGACTCTGCCAGACTCAGTCTCAGCAATCCGAGTGTGCATGGTTCCTTTCTGCTTTATCTGTACTGACCGTGATGACTGACCTTGTTCATAATATGAATCGGTGTACAACTGATGTCCTCTTTGATAAACACATGTGCTGTCTTCGAGGGCTCTCTTCGTTCAAAACCAAGTCCCTTTTTATCATTGGGATTTCGACTAGAATCCAGAATTTTGTCTAAGGTAGAAGTGGTATCCATCATCTTGATGTTCTTCTTTAGATCTTCCAGTTTTTTTATCAATTTTCCTTCTCGAGATCTTATCTGAGTAATAAGATCTTCTTTGTGACAAGTTCAGTGTTTAGTTTCTTCAGGAGTTCATCTCGCTGCTTCAGATCTTCATTCAGATTCTTATTGACTTTCACCAGCTGTTCCTAACTTCCAACTAGTTTAGCAAATTCCATTTCTAGTTGAGTATGCCTCTCTTCAAAGTCATCTGATGATATGTATGATTCTTCATCGGTTTCATTCTCTTCTGATTGATTCTCTGTAGCTGTGAAGAAGGCCACGAAGTTTCCCACATTGTCATCAGACTGGTCATTTGATGCTTCCTCCTTATCATCACTTAGGTCGCCACAGACATAGCTTTTCTTCCTTTTGAGATACGTTGCACATTCAGATTGTATATGTCCAAATCTTTCACACTCTCGACATTGCACCGATCGATTTAGAGGTTCTAATTGTGTCAGTTGAATTACTTCTGATTTGTCTTGTTCGGCCAGTCTGGGACTGACGGTTCTGTGTGAAGGAAGGCGTTTCTGTTTTCTGATATGAGGAGTTTTCACTTTGTACTGTGTCATGTTAGGTTGTCCTTGACTCCTTCGATTGAAGCCTTTCAAAATTTTCTTAAAATTCTTTGTTAGCAGGGCCAAAGCTTCATCATCTATATCATCTGTGTCAGATTCTCGATCAGCTTCAGCAACAAATTGTTAGCAGGCCAAAGCTTCAATCATCTATGTCATCGTGTCAGTATTCTCGATCAGCTTCAGCAACAAAGGCCACCTGACTTGCCTTTTTCGCTGACTGCAAGTTCATCATCAGCCAGCACTTCAAGTTGAAAGTATGTATAAATTCCCATAAGTTCTCCCACACTCTTCTTCTCTTCTGCTGATGCAAGTTCATCATCAGCCAGCACTTCAAGTTGATAAGTATGTAAACTTCCCATAAGTTCTCCCACACTCTTCTTCTCTCAGCCTGTGTATCCTGAATTGCAGTCCACTTTCATCGAAAACGTTTCTTGAATTGCAGTCACTTTCATTCGAAAACGTTTCCTGAATTGCAGTCACTTTCATTCGAAAACGTTTTGACAGAGATCAGCCTAAGGTGGTAAACCAGCCTAGGTTTTCCCATAGCTGACCGGCTCAAATCGTCATGGCAGAGGATTGAACCCAGGACCTCTCGGTCCAAGGCGCTACCTCCTTACCACTTGAGCTGGGGTTGCCCCAATTTAGTGCTTTATTGTTCAGATAAGAGGACGACATCTCATCTTCAGTCCATGTCTCGATGGGTTTTGGCCCCAACAGTTCCATTAGCATTCCGAACAGTTGGAGGACTCCATCTGGTGAGAATAGTACGGTAAACTCTGGTACCTTGTGCTTGAAGGTAAAATCTCCATTTGAGCCTTCCAGAAGGAATAGTTGTGACCATCCAATTCTGGTGGTTTCATACTTGCATCCATCCATGAATCATAAGACAAGCAGCCAAAACACACAAGCAGAGAACGACAAACTGCCAACAGACAACCAAGAACAACTTCTTAAAAGAGAGAACAATGCAAAAAGTTATTCCCGTAAGGATCAAGTCATTGTGTATACTTAAAAGCCCTGATACCACATGTAATTTTGCATTTCTCAGTTTAAGATTATTATTATAGATAATCGACTAATGTACTGTACTGACTAATTCAGAGACGTGAATTGTCAGTCCAGTTAGATAAGATTGCAGATTAGCTTTGTAGAGAGAATAAACTAAAGCAAGTAATATCAACAACATACGATGTTTACCTCAGTTCGATACAGTGTGTATCTACATCTGGGGGACGATCACCGAGGGCGTCCAATCCAGTAACTCATAATCCATGTACAAAGGTAGAGAAAAACAACAATCACCCAAGTGCCCCACACAAGGTACATACCCAGTCTACAAAGGCTTAGTGGATTGTTGAAGTTGGAGAGTCACGCATACAGAAGTCCAATGAAATCCCTTCAATTGGAGAGCTAACTCTGATGCAGTCCAACGTTGTTCCCACAACTGAGTGATCTTCGCTTCCTTTCGTTTTAAGCAACGATAGTTCTTCTCAAGTTCTTCATCATAATCACCAAGAACTTATTGTCTTGAGAAGAGGCATGATAATCAAAGATATGTGTCTCTATGTAGCATGGAGTGTTTCCATCTTCTTAAAACTGTAACCCTAATTCTTGACCAAATAAGGATACTTATACTTCCTTGGTAAGACACTCTCCAAAAATATCATTAATTGTAAATGGTAGCCAAAT
>VALG01013972.1:9059-23403 GCA_009835305.1 Ipomoea purpurea
TTGATCGAAGACTAAATCATTAGCAATCGTCGACATTTGTGAAATCAATCCAAATTAAGAATGAAACTCGAGGCCACACGATTGAAGAGAGCTGTTGTTTATTGAAACCATCAATCCACAGTAGCTTCTTGGTCAAAAAAAGAGTGACGATGAAAAAGGCTGGAAACATAGTAACTGAGATCGAGCACTTCCCTCACAACTCAAAATTACAAAACTTTAGAAGATAATGTATCTCAAGTACGTACGTGATACGTACAGACGCACAAGATGTTAGTTACATGTTCATTAATAAATTTGAGTAGGTTAATGTTACTTCTTAATTCTTGATTACCTAATCATTTATAAGGTTTAATTTAAAATATTACTTCTTTCTCAAGTTTAGTTTAAAGAAATTATTAAATAACCCCAACCCCAAAATAAAGTATTTTATATTTTAAAGTTAAATTTTGATTAATTTGAAAATACTATTATTACTTTGGTAATAATAATAATAATAAGATATTTTTTTTAAAAAAATAAAAGTGCTAGTAAAAAATCAAGTAAAAAAGTGATGCAATCATAGTTATTACTAACTTGTGTCATGACTTTAATTTTGTTATTCTCATCATTTTATCTTTAAATCAAGTAAAAAGTAAAAAGTTTGCTTTAGTTTATCAACTGAAAGTAGTATCACTTAAATGCTTTGCTATTTAAGTAATTTTAGACTTGATTTACAAGATTCTTTCTTTTTTTTTGCAATTTTTGCCCATTGATTTACAGTTGACTCTTTTAGATGAAACCTTTTGTCGTCTGCTTTTTAAATTGCTCATTATAGGGTAAAATTTCCTCTTTTTTTACAAACCTAACCATGAAGGCCAGGAGGCAAATTGCAACCAGGAAAATTATGCATTATATGATTATTATTATTATTATTATTATTATTTATTATTATTATTATTATTATTATTATTATTATTTATTTTATTTTATTTATTATTATTCTTTTTTTTTTTTGCAAACAACATTATATGTATATTTCATACAATTATATTTGATACATCACTTCAACCGTATCAATTCAAAGAAACTCTTCATAACCAGTAACATACATGTTCAAGTAACTGGCTTAGATATGCAATGAAATATGAAATATATATTTCCACACTATCCGTTAACATATTTAATATTTAAAAGTTACATCCATGATTAGAAGACCAATTGTTGACTTCAAAGAAAACATTATTAGTAACCAATATTCTTGAGAAAATATGCAAGCTAGTTTCCTATTCACTTGCAATATAAAATAGCTTTACCAATATTATATTATATTATCATTTTCCTGTAAGAACTAAGAATATTATACTCCGTATTATATTATCATTGGACTCGATCAGGTTTGTAGTTTTCATAGATATTACTACTTTTGGATTCCTTCTAAACTTTTTTCAAAGTCTGTCTTTGGAGTGAATGCTTCCACTTGAGCTATCCTGAAATTGCAGTGGAATATAGATTTTTGAAAAAGAAAATAAATAAAAAGCTAATTGTATAATATATAGTATATACATAGTATATATATATATATATATATATATATAATATACTAGTTTTTGGAAATAATAAACGGAAAATTGTTTGATAATCTATTGCTGATTGTTTTGATCATGATTTTTGGGTATTGTTATGCAAGTTGAATTTGGATAGAAAATAATCTGAAATATGCGCTCTTCAAAATTAAGGAGCTGTATGATTGGAATGAATATTTAAGCTATTGTCTATATTGAGGTTTCTTCAATCTTCTCATTTTGTTATTTGTGTGGTTTGGTATTAGAAATATGTATGCTAATGCTATCTATTATGAATCCAGCAATTTCCTAGGTTGTGCTAAGCCAAGAGATGATGCGTAGATCTCATTGAAGCTTCTAATCCCTAGTATTTTGTCTCGGTAAGCAATATTCCTAGCTTAATGTGCTAGCAGGAGCGATATAGTTTTTAGTAAAGTTGGTAAGGTTTTGTAGACAAGTGTTTGATATCCAAAGAAAGGCAGATCATTCTCTAATGACATTAACTTATATGAACCGAGTACAAAAGATAAGTATTTCTTAATGATTTTTATAAGAAGGAAAAGTTCCATATATATGTATTATTGTCTAGAAAGCGATATATAATATGTCAAGCAATGCGTCTCTTATTTTAACTTGTATATATTTGGCAACGCTTATCTATACTCTTATGAATTTTGAATATATAACATAATTTAAGATACTTCCATCTTGCATATATTTAACAAAACTAGCAATTCAATCCTATTTCATTTCAGTTATTACTTATCATTATATTGTATTCCTGTTATTATATTAGAATATTTTCGTATGTAAATCATTTAACAACATTCCAATAAAAAAATATATATTCGTAATGCCAAGTATGCTCAACACACACACACCCTCTTTCCTGGCACTTGATAAAATCTCCTACTAGAAAAAACTATTCAGTGTAGATACAATCCAAATTAAGTCATATGCACGTAGAGAGAATAAGATTTGTTTAATTTATATCGGTAGATTCTAACATGAAACCCATTATAATATAATTATTTCTTAACGAACACTAACTGCTACGGTATTTAATGAGATCAACACATATGCAAAAATAGTATGAACAAGAAAAATCCATGGTCAATCATCTATCATACACCTACTTAACCAGTTTCATTCATTATCAATTATCAGATATCCACTGATGATCAACGAATCAGGTTTGAATCATGGTAAGATAAATACGTTGAGGGAATTCCGAAAATCAAGTGTTGACTTTCAGAATAGGCTCACTCCTGTGAGAGCGAGTATAGTTGCCATGGAGTTTTTCTAGCTACTCAAATAAAATCACATCCCACACAAAAATATCTATATCCAGACTCCGTGTGACCTTGAACTGGAGACACCGAACAGTAAACATTCTTATCAATGAACGGCCGCTCTGTCATGTTAAAATTGGACTCGAGAGTTCAGTCCAGCAACCAATGCCGAAAATGTTAGCGGCCAGCAGTGTACAGATACCCCTATAATATGGGAGTTGAAGTCGTACATACTAACCTGCACAGTAATTAATCGAGTTATAATAATCTGCGCCCTGGCACATATCACAGATAAACAGCATACGAAATTTGAGAGGAAAGGAACCAAAAATTCATGTATAAGCTAAACCGTTTATTGCCAACACACCTGCTTGTCCTATCCGGAGCAAGTGTTTAGCTATGCTGGTACGACATAGGTAATAGTGAACGCCGTTGCGCGTATAGAGGTTGTTGGAGAGCTCCTAGATTTGACTGTTTGTAGTCATTATTTTTCTTATTTGGGAGTTTATTACTATCTACTACATATTGTTCAATAGAACTTAGCCTCAACATGAGTCGTTATAAAAAGCTGCGCAAAACAGTTATTCAGTGAATCCATCAATAAAAATTTTTTGAGTCTATCTGTATGAACACCCCTGAGTAATTTGTACGTAAGTATTCGATAACAATGTCTATGTAATATTGTTCTAAGATAACTGCTAAGGTCCATTACTGCCTCTTCAAGCGAGATAGTCAATACAATAAACTCCAGATAACTAGGTGCACGAACAAAAGTCTCAACCAAATCCTATAGATAACGCAGATGATAATACTAATGTAAGCAATCTCGATATGACAAAATCTTATCCTGCGCAACAACGCCCCTTTATAACTGTTCAACCCAAAATCCCCTAAGAGAGATACATGATTCAATCGATCTATTTAGACATATTAAATTGTATTGGGACTACTTCATACATTTTGACCAGTGTAATAGAACATCGTGTGGCCAGTGCATGACTGCTGTTGCTGTCAACGTACTTAACTTCCGATCAGCCGGTAAATAATAAGTGCTATACTTCTCAAGTCTGAACCCTTACGAAAATACTTACGAACATAGCACTGAGAAGATGTAGTATTCCATCCTATGATACTCTGGTAAATCATAAGTCCATTTCCTGAACATAGCTCCCAATCGATCTACAATTGATTGAATGAAGCACTTATTGTTCATTACATTTCGTGATCAGCTATACTATGACTATTGGTTGTTTTTCATAAAGTTGTGAGTGTTAATGTTAAATTGCAATCCCATCTGTAGCCAGTCACAAATTTTTTATTTCATTTTTAGTACCTAGTTCTACAATTTTCGAATTTATTAACCTTCAACTTTTCAATACTCTTTCAGAGTGGAAACCAAATTTAACCAACAGTTGATACAGTAAGTTACCATACATAATTTAATAGGCGAGGAAAAAATAATGAAAGCGTAGTTAAATAACAATAAGTCATTTTTAATTCTTCCACTATCCCCATAAATCTGCTTACTCACTTCTACAGGCTATACTACAAATACCAATTCTAATGCGGTTACGCGAGTGAGAATCATTTTGCTCTCTCATACAATTTATTTCTTATGTAATTTAAAGCTGAAGACTATATAACGTTTTATCTTTTAAAAACAACCCCGTCATTTTGGTAACCTCGTGTCCACTGAATTGTGGACAATGAATATGTGCCCACATATGCAGAGATAATTTATAATGGGCTAATCAACCAGTGTAAATAAATGAAATTGGTAATGTATGATCAGCCCATTTATATAAAACAAAGATTTTTCAATCAGCCCCAAAAAAAAAGAAATTTACCCAAATATAGAAGGACAGATTTAGGCAATCATTTATTGTAGTGGACTTATGGTCCATACAATTGGTGGACATTTTTCTCTACTGTAAAAGTATATCAGTATAAAATATGTATATTCAGTACAAAATAATGTAATTTATATTATGTCACAATATTAGATGGTCCACTAACATGTGTGTGGACATGGTTCCTACATCATGTGCCCAAGAAATTGAACTTAGATTTTTTTAAAAGGGGGTTCTATACGTTTTACAGATAATCATAGTCTGTGATATAATCTAGTTCCTCCAAGTTGTAGGAATAGAATGAGTTCGTTAACAACTCATAGACTTAGGTGGTTCTGTTGTATTCTTGGGTATTTAAGCCTCTTTTGTATATTGGTGAAATGGATCGTTCATTCTATTTCTATATGGTATCAGAGCCATACTCTAGCGATAATAAATCATTATTCTTTTTATTCCTCATGGCTTCTTCATCAGACACCCATGTCATCCAACTCAATGCTCCCACTAATTTTCCCATCCGATTAACATCCTACAACTTCCAAGTTTGGAGAAGGCAAGTTCAAGCTTCTCTCATCGGCTTGGGGTTGCTTGGCTATATTGATGGCACAACCCCAACTCCTACTCAGTTCTCTGACACGGCTCATAAGGAAATCAACCCTGCTTACACCACATGGTTTAGACACGATCAAACCATTCTAAATGCCATTTTAGGGAGCTGTTCCGACACGATTCAACCATTGATCTCATCAGCGGTATCCTTGGCAGCCACATTGGTCTGGTTAACATGTAACTTCGCTAGTTCTCACCATCTCGCATTGTATCTCTCAAAACTAAGCTGGCTTCCAATCCCCAAAATGGTCGTCTCGTTGAAGAGTATGTTAATGAAATGTTCACTATTGCTGAATCATTGGCACTTGCTCAATATCCAATTAGTGAGCAAGACTTGGTTGTTCATATTCTCACTCAGTTAAATGAGGAATATGATCACGTTGTTCCTGCCCTGCGTGTGCGACCGGAACCCATTACTTCTCTGAATTGAAGGACGTGCTTGTCGCATTTGAAAGCCAACAACGAAAGAAGGATGCTGCGAGACAATATCTAGTCGCTACGGTAAATGTAACGCAAAAGCAATATGGCTTTCCAAATTCTGGCCGGAACGACCCTAAACTAAATCTAGGCAACAATGGGCAGTCTTCTCACTCCCGGGGTTCAACCAACAACGTCGGAATGTAATGTCTAAGTTCTGTAATCTTATGGGTCATGAGACCGTGAATGTCGTAAACCGCAACGCTTCCTACGAGATAATAATGTCTCCTAGAAGCGAGGTTTGACACAAAACCAGTGGTGAATACCACCATGGCTCCTGCTGCATCTCATTTTGCTGCTCATCATCAACACCTTGGTTGTTTGATCCGGTGCGTCCCATCACACGCTTCTGACCCATCAATACTACACTCTGTTACTGAATACGGTGGGCGGACGAGATTCATCTGGGTGATGGTACGTCCTTGTCTCATACTAGTCAACCTTATCCCTGTGTCTAACCGTGATTTATCATTGTCTAATGTTCTCTGTGTTCCCCAATTACAAAGAAACCTTGTGTCTATCAAGTATTCTCTCACAAGTTGGCATCACACTCTAGGTCACCCATCAATAAACATTGCTAATGTGCTCAATAGTGTCAATATTTCCCTCTGGCCTAACTCTGATTTCAATTGTAGTCTTGCCTAGCAACAAAAGTCACAAGTTGCATTTTATAATAATTCATGACCGCACAGACCGCTTGAATTATTGTACTCTGATGTTTGGTGTACTACTCAAAAGCTGGTGATGGGTTTAATTATTATGTGATTTTTGTAGATCATTTTACCAAATATATTTGGTTATTTCCCCTAGTAAAAAATCTTATGTGTACTAGGGGTGTTGCGAACAGAGCTTTCGGCAAACTACTCGTGTTCGTGTTCGGTAAGCGTTCGTTTATGTTCGTTTGTTAAGGTAAACGAACATTAACAAACAAAATTTAGAGCTCGGTTAATAAACGAACAGGCTTGAACAGTTGTAAGCTCGTTTGTTAAGAGATCGTGAACAAGCTCGTTTGTGTTCGTTTACTAATGTTCGTGAACAAGCTCGTTTATATTCATTTAATAATGTTCATGAACAAGCTCGTTTGTGTCGTTTAATAATGTTCGCAACATGTTCACAAACATGTATTATATTATATTATATTGTTTGTAGTTGTGTTGTTTGTTTGATTATTGTTCGTGTACGTATATTATTTATTGTTCACGACGAATTATGATCATGAACATGTGCAGGTGTTTGTTTATCAAGTATTCCATGAACGTAAATGAAATGTTCGTGAACATGTTGTTAATGAACATGTTTGTGAACGTGTTTGTTAACGTTGACGAACACGTTTGCGAACGTGTTCACGAACGTTAACAAACACGTTCCGAACATGTTCGTTAACGTTAACGAACACGTTCGTGAACATGTTCGCGAACGTTAACAAACACTAACGACGCTTAACAAACGAACACGAACAGGATTTAGAAAACCTTAACAAACGAACACGAACACGAACACTCCAAATTCCTTAACAAACGAACACGAACAACCTCCGTTCGTTTATGTTCGGTTCGTAACAGCCCTATGTGTACTTCGTGTTTTGTCACTTTAAGAATCTGGTTGAAAATAAATTCGAACTCAAGATTGTCACTCTGTTCTCATTGAAAATAAATTAAAACCGTTGTTAACTCGTGTGGTATATCTCACTCTACTAGTCCCTCGCATACTCCCGAACACAATGGAGTGTCCGAGCATCGTCATCGACACATTGTCGATATGGCATTAGCCTTGCTACATTGCATCTATGCCTTTAGAGTTTTGGTCACATGCATTTCAAACAGCAGCCTATCTTATTAATCGGCTGCCTACCCCTATACTCAATGGTTCAACTCCACTACGTGCTTTGTTCGGTATAATGCCAAAGTACGCTAAACTAAAACCCTTTGGTTTCTTATGCTTCCCTTGGTTACGGCCCTATTACCAGTTCAAAGATACAACCCAAGTCCAAACCATGTGTATTTTTGGGCTACACCACTACTCAATCTTCTTTTAAATGTCTAGATCGTATTTACAGGTCGTGTTTATTTGTCGCGTCATGTTCGTTATATATCTAGTGAGTTTCCTTTTCTGGCACTGACACTGACACGTAAATTCTCCAGCAGAAGTGGTCGCGACACAAAATAAACAGGTTATTCCGTTTAATATTTATGGCTCCTATACATATTCACCTACTGCTACATTAACGCCTACACAGTCTGTCTCATTTAGCTCCTCCAATCAAATTCTCCAACTGCCTTCAACTCTCCAGAAGCCAACGTACCTTCCTCATGCAGTAGAGGATTCCACGGCTTCTCCAGTTTCGGCGTCGCTCGCTGTCTCTCTCTAGCCACAAGGTCCTCCAACGCTACTTGTTTCCTCTCTCCAGCCGGCTACAAAAATCTCGATGCCACAATCCACTTCCCAACCACTTGTCGTCCCCGCCTCACACACTACCTTCTAAAGTATTTCCAAAAATCCCGTCGCCACATTTCCGTTCCCAGCCAGCTGGCTTCTCCGACGTAAGAAGCTACTTCCCGCCAGTTCCTTCTCCGATGCAAGAAACTGTCTCCCAGCCAGCTTGCTTCTACGACGCAAGCTTCGTCTGAGTGCACTGGGTCTGTTTCTCAGCCACCGCGACTATTCTAAGACTAAGTCGATGACGTTGCACAAGTTCCAGTAACCAGAAGGTCAGAGCGCCAACGTAAACCCAATCAGAAATATTATAATTCCATGTTCATTAATCTCACGTCTACACATACATTAACTCCTACGTTAGAGCTAACTAATGTGAGCCAAGCGCAGCGATCGCCCTATTGGCGCAATGCAATGACTTGAAGAGTTTTAGGCGTTACTCAGAAATGATACGTGGGAGCTCGTTCCCCCCCAGGTCTGAACCTCCAATTGGGTGTAAATGGATGTTCTGTATTAAACGAAAACCGGATGGGACTATTAATCGGTATAAAAGCTAGATTAGTGCAAAATGGTATTTACAGGAACATCGTAAAGACTATTTTGACACTTTCAGCCCAATTTCTAAAACCTCCAACGATACAAATTGTGCTATCTATTGCATTGACACGTAATTTTCCGTTACGGAAACTGGACGTGAATAATGCGTTTTTGCATGGAACGCTTACGGAAGAGGTTTATATGAAACAACCTCCGGGGTTCTGGGATCCACTACGACCAAATCATGTGTGTCATTTGAAAAAGGCCATTTACGACCTTAAACAGGCTCCTCGGGCCTAGTATATAGCATTATCGTCATTCTTAATTTCTTTTGGGTTCAGGAAATCCCGGGCAAATTATTCTCTCTTTATCTATCAATCTGATGATGTTATGGCATATTTTATGCTGTAAGTGGATGATATAATACTGACAGGGAATTCTCCCGGGTTCTCGAGTCAATTTGTTGAATCCATGGCAGCCCGATTTTCTCTCAAGGATCTCGGCCCTTTGCGCCATTTTCTTGGTGTTGAGCTAGTTCCACTCCTGCAGGTATTTTTCTCTCTCAAGCTCAGTATATCACGGACAGTCTTATAGAATTTCACATGCAGGATGCTAAATCAATTTCCACCCCTGGGTCTACTACTAAGTTACATAGTGATGATGGATTGGGCTTGGAGGATGGCGGTATTTACCGCCGTGCTATGGGCCTTTTGCAATACCTCTTTATCACTAGACCAAATGTTAGCTTCATTATCAAACCGTCTGTTGCAGTTCTTGAGTGCCCCAACCTTGGTCCACTAGCAAGGGGTGAAACGTGTGCTCCGCTATCTCAAGGGCATTGTGTGTCATAGCCTGTTTTTGCGTCGCGGGTCGAGTCTGACTCTCAACGCATTTCAGATGCAAGTTGGGGTGGAATCCATGATGGGGGACGGTCAACGACAGGGTATGATGTATATTTGGAAAGCTATTGTGCGGTCGTCTTTCGAAACCGAATATCGTGCCGAATGTGGCCGTTGAAGTCATTTTGTTGCAGAACTTGCTGCTTGATCTGGGTATCCGGCTCTCCACTACGCCGATGTTATATTGTGACAACATGGGGGTGACTTATGTGTGCAAAAACCCCGTATATCATTCCTGGATGAAGCACCTCGCGTTGGATTGTTTCTTCGTCCGTGACCTTGTTGACAATGAGGCCCTACGTGTTCGTTACATCCGCACACAAGATCAAATCGCTGATGTGCTTACCAAGTCTTTACCACGTCGTCCTTATGAAGGCTTTCGCTCCAAGTTGGGTGTTTCTAATGGATCAACCATCTTGCGGGGGCGTAAGATGGCATAATATGATTAGTCTGTGATATAGACTAGTTCCTCCTAGGTTGTAGGAATAGAATGAGTCTGTTAACAACTCATAAACTTAGGTGGTTCTGTTTTATTCTTGGCTATTTAAGCCTCCTTTGTCTATTGGTGAAATGCATCGTTCATTCTATTTCTATATAGAACACCAAGATCAACAAAAAATTATTGCATTCCGCTTCTCTTTCTTGTTCTGCAACTTCTCTTGTAGTCAAATCCCCTGTGCTGGTGACCTCCTCGTCGCCTTTTTGTTCCCGAATCGGTCTGCGCAGAGACGGAGCCAAGGGGGGCAGCCGCCCCCCTCACCCACCCCACCCCTACCTATATATAGCCTTTGTATAAACTAGTATTTCACCCGTGCGATGCACGGACATAAATTTGGAAAAATTGCATTTATGTTAATAAATTGAAAGTAATTTTATTTGTTATTATAGTGGCAATATAAATAATTTTTCAAAATTGGCCAGTTTTTCTAAATTTATAAAAACTGTAACATATATACAAAACAATAATAACATTATGATATGATACAAATTATTGAAAATTTCTTTGTACACTACATTTTCTGTACTGTTCAAACCCACAGTAGAGTCTCTACATATTAAGATTTTTAGCCCATCTAGATTGCCTAACCCGAGATGCCTGCTACATACAACTGTCCATGGTTAAACACATGTTTCTTTAATAGTAGTCCCACATGATATAAAGTTTATCCTTGACTCTATTTTATTGTCATAGCATATGACAACATTATTGGAAATTGCCTTCCTCTGAAATTTAAACAGTAGTCTTGGGTTAGAAGGGGTCAATCTCAATCGTGGTATTAGTACCCTGGTGCCTACATTGTTTCCACACAGAATTTGAGCTTCAATCACACGTTTTCCTAATTGTGTAATGATCAACCTTTTACCATTTGCACAATCCCAAGAGTGGTCTATATTTCTGAGTAGCATAATTGGCCGATCCAACCTTTAATGTTAAAGAATGGTTTGGAACACCGGAACATCTCAAACTGTTAAGGAACTCTGTAGTGTGAACCTCCGATAACATCATCAACATTTGTATCTGACTAGCAAACTGAATCACAACTCAAATATGTCTTGGAAGTTGCCTCATCGATGCTGTTCATGCTATTCATTCACCTTGTCCACAACATCTTAATGTTTGGAAGCCTAATGCCTAGCCCCTCAAGCACTCCAAATTCATGATCTAGCTTGACCCTTACCCTCGAAGGAAAGTGTTTGCGACAATTTCTGCGATGGGAGGTTCAACTTCATCTTCTTAGACAAAATTATCGGGATCGTTCCAAGCAAACTAATGTTTTCTTCCTTTCTTCTTTTCTATATTGATATGATTCCTATCCTATTTCTTTCTCAATCTTACTCTCTAATATCGTCATCTGCTCTTCCTAGATCTACCGTTGTGAGGACCCGTCGCATTTTGCCGAAGAAAACTGATTTAATCATATATTTCTAGTAACTTTCTTGTGCATGGGCATCATATTATATTATACGATCCACCCAGCTCATACTACCCTGCAAGTAAATTCTTTGTTCCAAAAAAATGCGGGTAAGGTACTGTTACTCTATAATATTTACTACTCTTTGACGTTAATACATTATGATGTTATGGGCCTCAAGTTAGCCCCAATTGCACCCCATAATGTATCATGAGTATTTATGTTCTATCATTTGCACTTATTTCTTTTACCTGGAGCATGGTTAAAATCCATTTTATGCCGTTAAATCTATAGAAGAATGCGAGCGTATTTAGTCTAAATAAACAATACATGATTCGCCTCCCATGTAAAGATACACAAACAATTCACCTCATGATTTCCTACCACCAATAAGACATTTACATATAGCTAATTATATGGCATGTGAAAATCTAGAGAAAGATCAGTAACTTATTTACCTTGCGTTCTCTGGCAAGTTGTTGCTCAAATCCCTAAAATTGTAAGTGCACTTCAAAAAGAATGATATTAGATGCATCAAATCTAGCGTTCCACCTCACTGGTAACTCCCCGCATTCCACTTATAATCCCACTTCCACTGCATTGATAAGTCTAGGGATCTATATAAGGTACAAATTACATCTAAGTGCGAGACAAGTAACTTTTTGCATCACTTAGTTTGCAACGTTGAAGAGTCTTTTTCTATTTCCACATGCCACGGATGGGGGATAGTATATTATATAGCATGAGTGATTGCGAATCCTCCTCCTTTCAAGTAGAAATCTCATCTTTCCCGTGGGAAATAACCCAGTCCTTTATAGAGCGGATAATAGCCAGATTCTCGATTTCATGAACATTCTATAAACCTTATCTCCTCCTATTATTCGCGTGATAAGCAATCGCCTCCTTAGAGCATATACCTCCTCCTTTCTAGGTATAAAAAAAAAATGTTTCTAGCGCATTTAAGATATCACACACCTATTAATCTCCATTATATACAAACAGATCTTATTAAACCACTTATACCACTCTCAAATATTTATATTATTAGATTAGCTAGAACATTACCGAGGATGGAAACCTATTTCATCACCCCTTTGTTGTATATGAGGTATATAATCGCATTTCAACTCAAGCTCTATGTTCATTAGCAAATCGAGTACCCCCTTAATGGAATTCACAACCCCTTTATCCAAGAGAAAATTCATTCGTACTCTAGCTTGTGTGAGATATTAGCGTAATATGATTCGATTTCTACAGAGCCCTATTCCCATATATATCTACACTATATCAACAACTATATATGTCCGTCTATGATTGATACCAGCAAAAGTGTATGTGTCATTCTTGAGTCGGCTTCAAATTTCATTTTTCATCAGATCCCACAGCATCATATATCAGAGATTGTGCTGCGATGGATACACTTAAGATGTCTTGTACTACCAAGCATTTATTTACTATACTGTGTCTATGTTCTCACAGTTCTCCTATAGAGTGGTCTCCTTGAAAGCCCCAACCAAAACGTGCCCACACCACTTCTTCTGCCTGCGCGCCCCCATCAACCTTCCCACTCCTCTCCCCCGCCCGTTTTATCTCTCCTGTCAATTATAAGGTCATCTCAAACGAGTCATAAATCTCCTATTCTCAATCAGGAAATATACTAATTAAACAAATATATGATATAGTATATGCATAATAAGTTTGTGTTATTCGTTTCCAAACATTATTAGCCATAGATAGTTATGATAATAGAGTACATTATGTAACATAATATATAGTATTTTATTTATAATTGAGCATATTGTTGTAAATATGAGTTTTTCTTCAGAATTTGTAATTGAATCTTTCATAAAACCACTTATTATTACTCGTAGTTAACTTTTCTGATTTAATCTAGATAGTATAGTTACTCAGTTGTTCATATTTATATTACTCCGTAGCATAAATTTATTGATATTTTTTACCCAAAGTCAGTTTCCTTGGATCAGCTTACACACTTAAATTAAAACTATGCTGAACATTTGTACATTTTGTACTCTTTAATGAGTTTTAGAATTGACCCTTCACTTTTATTAAGCCTCAAGCATAACAATGCAGTATTAAGATACATGGTAGACATCTTGTCTCAGTCTCATAGAAGAAAGAGATGAGGTCTCACTAGATTTTCAAGTATCCATTCTTGATAGCCCCACCTGAAAATTTAGTGAGACTTATCTCTTTCTTTATGAAGCTGAGACATGATGTCTACCATGATTCTTAATACAACATTTGTATGTTTGGGGCTTTGTCAAAAGTAAAGGGTTAATTCTATTGACTCATTAAAGAGTAAAAATGTACACTTAGGTAAAAATATCAAAAGATCACCAAAATTATATGCTATATAAAAAAGTATATGAAACCTATATGTTTAGCATACTTACCTAGATTACACTAGAAAATTTAACTACAAGTAATAAGTGTTTTGAATGATCAGTATAAAATGGGAAGAAAATCATAGTTGGACAACAATGTTCCATATTAAATAAAAGCTTATGTGCATATATAACCCTTTCTAGGAGCTAATGAAACAACAATAAAAGCAAACACTTATTATGCAATATTATTGTTGTTGTTGTTGTTGTTGTTGTTGTAGTTATTATTATATTTTAAAAAAATTGGGAACGGGCCGGGGTCGGGAGGGGTATCCCCACTCCCGTCCCCCACGGGAAATTGAAAACATTCCCAATCTCCACTCTCGTTCTTCAATTTTTATTTTTATTTTATAATCGCCGTCCTCGTGGGGGCAGGGATCGGGGA
>VALG01013972.1:23484-37078 GCA_009835305.1 Ipomoea purpurea
GTTCTTTGCTGAATGTGGCTGTGCTTCCATAAACATACCCATGTTTGCCTTTAAGGTGTTCTGCTGCTGGAGCTGTTTAAACATGAGGATTTTGTGAACCAAAGTGGAGTTTTTTCACCCAAGCTATCTGCGCTAACTGCCTGTTCACACGCTCAGTTGGGTTGCAAATAACGCCAGTCAATACTCACATCGGTTACCAGGAGGTGTGCTAGATACCTAGAGAATTAATGAATCTGGCAACTATTCAAGTATCTCCCCAGTATTCTTGACCTTTGACATGCTGTATTATTTTGTAATAATAGGTTGACATTATTCGATGGATCGGTGGCCTCTTGCTCAATTTTGCGGGTTGCCTTCAACGGAGCATCATGGACGCGACCACCCTGAATTCCCACAGCTATTGATGGTCTTTCAACAAAATGTTTGGTTCATGGCACAAAAGCTGTGGACGGGGGGAGCACCATGGGGTTGGGTCTTCTCTTATTACTACAAAGCATAACACAATATTTTGCTCTTTTGCTAGAGTTAGTGTAAGGTGTTTGAGGGAATAATATAAAAGTCATAAATAATGTATTATCACCACAACTTATACTATTAATTATGCTTGGACACATTTAGAATATATGGAACTTATTATAGGCTTGAATTCTATCCTCCCTCGATCCCCCCATAAGGTGGTAATAAAAAAAAAAGTAAAACAAAGAAAAAAGTAGATTGAGACAATTACTGAGAAATTTATAATTTTGTCTTGTCCATTTTTGTGGTTGTGTGTGTTGACCTATTAATTCTAATTGCACTGGTATAATTTCTGATATAACAGTTACAAGACATTGTGACAAGAGTGGCCACTTTAATGAGAAGGTAGAGAGTGTGACGGCGTTTAATAACAATCAAGCTAATAACACGGGGCTATATTTAGTTATAGCGTCTCATAGCTGAAGCCAAGGTGACGTGCAATTTGAGGAAATGGATGTTATCAGGTCCTTCAAAAGAACAAGATACATAATTCCTTCTTTAAACTAGTTTCTCCAATTTGCAGACAATGAGATGTTTATTCCGCCAATTTTTCTAATCAGTTTTGTGTGCATAGTTCTTGTGTAACCATTACAATCTTTGTATATTTATGCTGTGATTCAGTTTTCATTTGTGAATAGAACAATATAACTTAAGTTTCTTGTAATAAGTTATGGTAAAACTCTAGTATGCCATAATTTAATACTTTCTAGAGCTAGCATAAAATACTTTGGAAAAAATGCGAGAAATAGGAAAAGAATACACTTCCTTTAATATTTATTCTTGTTCTGTTTTTTACTATCCTATAAGATGTTACTCCACATTTCCTTGTACATTGTTGGATGTAGCTTCAAACATTCTTTAGCTTCACTCCGCACAGTCTTTCTCCTGCTGATCATAAATTCCATACTTTCCACAAATAAGTGGCTCTGCAAAAGAGCTGAAGGGTGGATAATACTGTTCTTAGTGGGCTGATGGACTTTGTGAATATGTGATGGAAATTCCACATGAGGGAACTTATTTGGATTTTGTGCTTTGGCTAGCCTGATTGCTTGGATGACTTTAGCTTATTCAATTATGTATGAGATATGCAAGTTACTCGCCTACGAGCTATACTGAAAGCTGAATGTTATTCGTGCCTCGCTATCAGGTTTCGTTTATCACTGATTAGTCTGTTAACTTCTTTCTTTGTCGCTGTTCATCTGTCCCCCATAGCAGAATAACTGTGTCTTTTGCAAGCTAAAATCTTCCTTGATACTCCAAATTAAAATGGAGTCAAGTGCTACTGGGCTAGAAGAAATCCGCACAGTCCAAGGTACCTCAACTAATGTGGTTAACCGATCACAGTATTAGACATTTACTAGAATGCAGCTATGAAAGTATTCTGGCAACATACGCCTGTTTGATCTCAGAGGAACCTCTACACTTCCTGTAGTTGATTGAGCCAATGTGCTGTTGGCATATAAGAACCTCTTTTCTTTGTTGTTGCTTTTTCTCGCGGTTGCTGCATCCCAATTTCTTTTTTTCTTAATGCTTTGTGTGTGTAGACTTGTGCCACAAAGTTGTGTGTGCTTTACTTACATTCTCTGGTGAGTTCTTTGTGGCGTCTAATAAACCTAGTGGCCGAAGAATTCGCATATGCTGATTATTTGCCAGGATTTGATGCTGTGGATGCCAGCACCATAAAACAACCCGAGTTGCCAATCGATTTTAATTTTTGACCGGCGTAACCGCCCAACAATCGCCTCTCAGACATGTGTTTCTGTCACGTTATCTTTGTAGTTAGTGCCAGTGATTATAGGCCGGCCTTTAAAACGTTGGAGGTGCATCTAGCCAATTAGGCCTCTGGAATCTGTATGAATGTATGATCTGGAATTACAAACAGAACATGTATGCCACCAGAAGAGAAAAATGCTCGTCCGCTAGCGCATGCGATTACTGCATTTGCAAAAAGTTCTGTTCTTTTTTCTCTATGGCGTGAAATCTTGAAAGTTAACGCTTTTACCCATCTACAGGAAATCACGAATTGCAGCAAAGGGGCAGCGATTCCAGGGCTACCTTACCCGATTTACAACTGGTTTAGACGCAGGACAATACTGGCTCCGCTAACTAAACCTTTAGATCCTTTGCCCGCTTTTTTTCCTGTTATATTCTGTAACCCAGGTTTTTCCTTCAAGAAGCTGTGTGTGCAGGCATCATAACACATACAGAGTCTGCACAAGTTTTGGTGAAATAAGGTCCTGGTTTTACTTTGGGATTAACCTTCAAGGCTCTTTGTACAAATGGTGATGATATCAAAGTCTCAGTACATCAGAGCCATATATAGTCCTGTTTCTTTTGCAGAATGGTAGCAGTTGGGCTGATTGCTATGTTTTGGTTGCATATGAAAAGTGTAACTCACTTCTTAGATAGCTACTGTGAAATAGAGGAGCCACTCGTTGTCAACACTGGTCATTTACTGTGTCTATGTTTTTTGCCAGTTGTTAGTAGTAAGTAGAACTGTTGAGAGTAACTGACGAACAACGCAACCCATCCAGACAAACGAAGAGACGACACAAAACCAAGTTCAGTTCCGGTTGTTCTACAAACAATGTGGTTGATATTCATAGTTTATGAAAAGTAATAAATCTAAGAATTGAAATCTTTTAGACCTAATAATAGATAATAATAAATATATATCTGTTTATATGTAAAATTGTGATACTATTCAAACAGATAAATGACAACTCGCATAAACTATGTAGATATTTATACACTGAAATTGTGAATACTTAGAAGTGTAAGTTTTAATGCTAAAAGCATTATATACTTGATGAAATGCTACTTTGTAAAAGAATTGTATCGTACTTATTGTAACAAAATTGTAATGGCAATTAAAATGAAGAAACTACCTTGTTATTTATGTATAGAGTAAATGTAAGTATTCATTGTGAAATTATGATACATTATGTTAAAATAAAATTGAATTTTTACTAATGAATAATAGATTAGTAATATTTATAATCTAAAATTATACAATATTACGAATTACCCCATCAATTTATGTACCAATTTGAACCTCTCCCTACAGACAAAGATTCCTAAGGCTTAGCTCTGATTCACAACTTTTTGTCCAATTTTTATCACTAATCATTGGGTTACATCTAAACTGTGAGTTTTTTTTATCCTGGTTGACCATGTAATTAGTTTATTCTATTTATTGTATTTTTCTTGCATGTAAACCAACAATGTGGTCTGGGATTGTTCTCTGTCCGCTTTAAACAGCGGAGCACGCATTCCCAGAATCTACCCGGGTTCGTTCGAGAGGCCAAAACTCCTGTACCGCCGGTTCGAAGCCTATATTCGCCGCTCCTTAGACTAGAATAAGCTCTTCTCGCAATTTCCTCATATGTTCTCAGTTTGGCCTCGCTTCCCGGTTTGGCTGCGTTATTGTGAAGCAAAATCAGCCGAGTTCTGTTAACTCTCAGGTAAGTAATCTCAGTTTCTTGTGGCCCCACACATTTTAGGATATTGTATAATCTGCAGTTATTTTTGTCCACCAACTGTTCGACGAAAAGACTTGGATTCACAAACTAACGGGTAACACCACGCAGAGAGATCAGAGTGGGGGGAAGGAGTGGAAATTAATATACGGAGCTGGCACGTTCATTGCAGGAAAAAAAAGGCGAACACAGAAAAATTGGAATGTAGGAGTTACACGCGGAGGTTCCGCAATCTCTACCTGATCGTGACATTGACTTTGCTGTGGGATTGGGATGCCTCTAAAGTATAAGTAATGGTCGTTGGGGTTATTCTCTCTTTTTCAAGAAAAAAATATATAATCTAGTATAGTGTTGGTAACGCTGGAAAGGCAAGAACAAATTTCTGGGAAATGAAGTAGAATAATTTTTTTACTTTAAAGTATGTTAAAGTTAATTTGACGAAATCTAGTGTAAATTTTTAAGTTATTCTTAACAAAAAATAATACATCCATGTAGTTAAGAAAACTGAAAACAGGAAAAAAAAGAAAAGAAGCGGCCTGAAATGGGCATACCAAAACGTGCATGAAACCTGATTAGAGGTCAAATTACACTTCCTTTCCTGATATAGATTCTGTTCATACATTTAAATGACAGCCCTTCATTGATTTGTCTCTATTAGTGTCTTTTGCTTGGTGATACTTAGGTGATTTTCAAATGGTTTGCCAACTTTACTAAAATCTAAATATCAACCTTGAAGAACTTTAATGTGCAGCTTAATATTGTGAAAACTTTCAATGTAGCTAGCTTAATCATTGGATGAAAATTGTTTTAAATCAATAAAAGGGTCACGTTTTGAAGCATCATACACCCCGTGACTACTCTTATTGGAGTGAAGGTGGAGACTGGGCTCGTATATTAAGAATTCAGAAATCCAGTGTAACATAATGGATCAGTGAATCCTTTTAACCGAGTAGAGTGTGTTCCATTGTAGGTTGACACACCTCATGTCACAGTCATCTCTTCGCAAAGTAAGAGTGTCAGGAATTAGACTCCTGCACACAGGAGAGGCTGGTTACAACACAGCACAAGGCAAACCGCCCCAGGGGCACCAACGGCAAAAGCGCCAACGCCGAGAACGAAACAGCAAATGGCGACGACAACCGGCACCGATGAGCACAGGGAAAGGAGGCAGCCACACCGGAAACCAAACCCAGCAGCAGAACACAACCAAGCACGAACCACCAGGACAAAGAAAACCATCGACACAGGACGAACGCAACAGCAAACAGGCCACACCGACGGCAAAGCACGGAGCAGGAGCTGGTTCTACTAAAACGCTATTTTGGGCTTACTATATATGATTCTTAAATTCTACTTGTGCCTTTTCTATAATCATGTGGAGAGTTTATCCATTTTCTTCGTGATAGTTGGCATATCTAGAGCTTTTGGTGTTTAGGGTTCCTTTGTGCCATCTCTTGCATCTTCCAATGATTCAAGTCATTTTGTTGTACTCGGTGAGATTTGGCTAGTTTTGACTTGAATTTGTGTTTGGAGGAAAGAAATCCCCAAAGGGATTTGTTGTGGCAACAGAAGTGTCCCGCGCGCGCAACGCCGGGTGGGGCACCACCGTCGGCCTACCCGCGGGTACACCATGCCTCTGGAACGTGTTCCGGCGGGCCCGGAGCCAACCAACGCGTGGCGGTTACTACTGTGGGCTCCCAGCCCCGGGATACATGGTTGCTGTTGTGAAGGGATTTACTGTTAACCCCGTGATTCGTTTGGTCTCGGTATTTGGTTGTTGACCCTTCCGTATTACTTTGTGGAACTTTTTGAGTGTCTCCTTGATGTTTCGTATGTCTAGAAGCGTATCACTGGTCACAGCGAATCCATCGGTAAGTGCCTTTGGTGTCTGCAATCGTGCTAATTTTTCGAACCGGATTTGTGGTGTTCGTTGAACGAAGAGTGGTCTTGTGTGCTTCTCGGAAACGTACCTTGGAGTTTCCCCGTTGATAAGCATCGCTATTTTGTTAGTCCTTAATGCTAGCGTGTGTGGTGGTTGTACCTTCGCGTTTGGTTGATGATGAACTGTTGTGTTAATATCATCGTTATTACTTGTTGGGCGCCTGACGCAATTCCTTGATTGAGTATTTTTCATAACCTTCCAATTGCGATCCTTTGATTGCACTGCGTGTTGAGTTGTGGTGCTTGGTGGCTTTACCCTGGATTGGGCAGCGCATTAGTTGGTATGAGGACACCTAAGTCACCAACGACTATTGGCAGCGGTCCTCGTGGTACGCCGTGGCCCGTGATAACTGGAGCTGTGGCCTTTGTGTAGTAGGTTAACGTTTTTGGGGGATCACAGGCTGTTATCCAGGCATGTGTGCGATGTTCGTGATAGTGGGGGCCGCATGTACTATGAATTGGTGGTCTTGTTGGAGGGTTGTTGGTGGAGGAACGACGGTTCCTGGGGGTATAAGGTTGGACTAAGAAGTACAAGGGGTCCTGGAAGTAAAGGTTGTTAACGGTGTATGACTATAAGGTTGGGTAGGGCCATAAGGTGTGAAACCGGGCATAACGGAAGGCCATATAAATCGTGAGCGGGTGTTTTACGAGGGCTGTGTGTAGGCCGTGCGTTGTGTGTTCATCTCTTGTGAGTGTGTAGTCACAAAGGCGATGTGTTGCCTTAGAATGTGTATGCCGGGTTTGATGTGTCGTTTAGTTTCCTTGTGGTGTCTGGTTACCCGTTCGTGTACTTGGGATGCTGGTTCCCGTGGTGTTTGTTTTGATGTAGGGGTGTTGAGTCTTGGAGTGTTGTGTTTACTCTTTGGTTTTACAGACTACTGATTATATATGCTATCTCCGGTTTGCAATAATGAATTTTTGGTGATATATCATACCTTATGTATGGATACTTAAGAGGGTAATTTGTGGGGTACCAGGCTATTATGGCTGACCGGGCGTCGGTCCCGAAATGTTATTATTGTCTTGTTAGTCTTTTCGAGGTATCTGTGTTTACGACGGAGCGTGATTGTTTCAGAAGCCGGTAGTTCTTAGATACCGTTTACCTTTGTTTTTGTGTGGCTGTGTGGCGTTGTAGTGGTAGACTGATTACCTTTTTGGATAATGGGTGATACACTTGACAGAGTGGCTGCCGTAGCCGTTTTACGGTTCTGTGGTAGATCGTGGATAAACAACCCTGTTTGCGATTTCTTTTTATCCAGTTCCCTGTTTTATCTTCGCTGTGCTAGTTTTTGTGTCTGATTGCATGGGTTTAAGGCTTTGTATTATAACATAGGTCGTGTTTGGGAGGGGGGGGTGTGTACAGTTTTTCGGTATCAGAGTTTAGGTTTTAGTCTAAGGATGAAGTTATAGCGTAGACTTTCTATGCTGGTTAGTGTGTTTTTGAGATCTCTAAGCGACCTTAAAGAAGCTACTGGCTGCCGTAGGCTGTATTGGACTCTAGGGTATGGCGTGGGAGGTTGGGGTGTGTTGTGTTTCGTGTTCTTTGTGTTGATGTCTCTTATGTGTTGTTGTCTGTAGAAGCTGCGAGTGGCCTCTTCGTCCTGCCGCGCACCCCGGGAGGACCCGACCAACGGAGGCCGGATAGCTCAGAACCTTCATCAGTTTCAAGCCGATAGTTTCGCGTGAGAGTCGTGAACCGTATCACCTCGTTGCAACTGCGATCTTCCTGTCTGCTTACACTGTCTTTATCCCTTAAATCCATCTTTAAGTCTTTTTATCGTCTCGGTTTACCTGATGGACCTAAAGCCTTTTTTATTTGGGAAATTCTGGTCCGTATCTTCATTCGGGCCTCGTTTTGTTTCCTTTCTGTAATCGATTCTGTACAACAGATGAGGAACCTCGTTTTCCTAGTTGTAACTTGGCAATGCTTGAATCTTCCTTGTCCTATGATACTTTATGCTTTATCCTGGAGCCTAGAATCTGGTACCTATCGTTAGGAATCTTTCAATTCTTTTTATAACCGTCGCTCGTTCGATCCTTCATATCAAACAGATTCTGTGCAAAGGTGGCAACCTTATTTTCTAGAAGTTGAACTGTTTGATTATTTTGACCCCTAATCCTGCCTAATTGACGTTAGTCTCAAGTCTTGAACCCAAATTCTCTCCTCCTTTTCCTTTGCCACCATCGTGTCCTTGAGCTTTTAATCTCTAAACCTCTTCACTCTAACCTTTTTCCGTTGACCGAATCTCTTCTTGTAATTCTGGTTTGCTGGAGGGTAACCTATTCTTCGGAGGTCGGTATCCTTTGTTTTCCGCGAGGGTCGTTGTTGTTCTTGTGGTCCATGATGTCTATTCTTGTGTCGTTAGTGTCTTTTGCTTGGATAATCCTTGGCATGCTTTTCGTTGTTTTAGTAATTGTGGCAATGCTTTTCTTGTTAGTGTAATTCGTTGAAGCTTGTTAGCTTAATTTGGTGTGTTTATTTGTTGCATTGATGTGCTATTTGTGTTTCGTAGTTCGTCTTTGCTTGGAATATCTTGGCATGCTTTTCTTGCTTAGTATTCGTTGAAAGCTTGTTAGTAATTGTTTGAAGCTTAGTGTAGACTCTGTCTTGCTAAGTGACTTCTTAGTTGGCAATCTATCTTGCTGCCAAAATTCTTCCTTTTGATTCTAAAAATCAAGCCAAAAGTTTAATTATAACCTTTGAGTTTTGAACCCTAGCCTATTTCTTTTCTACCCAACTTTTAAACCACTTGAGCTAATTGTCTTTCTTAGTATTTATCCAATTTTAATTCCTTCTAAACAATAAATTTCCCATTTTATTCAAATCCCCAAATTTAATCATCTTTTTCCCCAATTTCTCCCAAATCCCTAAAATTCAAAATTTTCTCTTATTCTTCTTCTTTTTCCTTCTCCCTACCCGTGAACCACCCTAAACCCCATCCCCAACCCGTAGCTTCACCACCACCAACCCGTCGCCCCACCACCGCCGGACCTCCGCCACACCGCCGACGCTACAGCCGGAGCCAATCTGCTGCTGCCGCGTCGCCGAGAGTGAGAGAGAGAGAGAGAGAGAGAGAGAGAGAGAGGTAGTGTGAGTGTGAAGAAAAAGTTGTGGGCTTTGTTTGTTGAGCTTTGGATCATCTCCTACCATGCCTAGAAGGCCAAGTTTGGCTAGGAAAGCGGAGTGGGTGGATACTCACTACCTTGTTCTTGAGGGTAAGGCTTTTGATCCGGAATCTTTTTCTAGTTCCTTGTTGGATATGCTTAGGTATCAAGGCTTGTTGGATGGGTTTCTCACCATAAGGGCCGAGACATACCCGAGTTTGGTGAAAGAGTTTTACCGTCATATGGTTGTGACGAAGGAAGGTGAAAGGCTTGAAATCACCTCTAAGGTGAGAGGTGTGAAGGTTGTGCTTCCTGAGAAGAGTTGGCTCAGTTGTTGAGTTTGTCTGCTACCGGAGTGGCTCAGTACACTGGTCATTCTTGGATTACTACGGATACCATGGGGTACCGTGACTACTTGAGCTACTTGTTAGGCCGTACGAGTGGTTTCACCCAAGCCTCTAGGCCGGAAAAGAAGTGGTTGTCTGCGGAGTAAAGGATCTTGGTGATGTTGGTATCGGACTGTCTGTTCCCGAACAATAACAAGAACAAGTTGTTGGGTAAGCTAGAGTGCACCTTTGCTTTCTGTCTGAAGAATATGGTTAAGTTCAACTTGCCTGCTTTGATGTTGCAACACATGGTGTTCTGCCGGGATCACAATCGGAAGAGTTTGCCTTATGGGATGGTGTTGAGCTGGATCTTGGTTAGGAAGGGCATCAGTGTGGATGGTTGTCTTCCTAAAGCTGTGGAAAGCTAGTGTTAGATGCCACCAACCTTCGGAGTTGTCACCTGTTTCAGCTGGATGATGGCGAGTACATCACGCTTGAAGAAGTGGCAAGGAAAGCACCTGACGAACGGGCGGAGTTAGCAGCCGAGCTTGGGATCCATGCCGGAAAGTTGAGCCTCGCTGTTCAGAGCTGGGAGGTGACGAAGAAGCCGAGGATGGAGCCGATCATGAAGTAGAGGTAGATGTGCCAGAAGCTGTTGAAGCTGAAGAAAGCGACTCGGAGAGTGAAGAGAACCGACGAAGAAGGAAGCTCGCACCAAGAGGGAGCACGACCCCGCGTCGCATGAAGAGCATGTTGTTGCTTTGCTTCGTCAGCAGAACTGCATGATAGAGGAGGGCTTTGCTTTCATGAAGACGCAGTTCGTTGCTGTGCACCACCGGCTAGATCAGATCGAAGCCAGCTCGAGCTGTCGAAGAGAAGACGAGGAAGAGTCTGAGGAGTCGGAGAGCGAGTCTTTCTAATAGTCGTGGTTTCCTTGTTTGCCTTTTTCCTTGTTGTTGCTTCTCTTTGGCGTAGTTGCCGTTGTTTGGTTGCTTGTGGTTGCTTGTGCTTACTTTGCTTGTAGCCTTGTGGCTTAGTTAGCTTTGTAGTGGTAGTAGTGTTTCGTGTTGGTTGTCTTGTTCTTAGTGTTGGGTAGAAGTAGATGCTGATGTTAAGAATAAAGTTTGTGATGCTCAATCTATTTCTTTGTTATGCCCTTGCCAATTCTTGAATTGTTATGCCTTTCTTCTTGTTTGAAACCCTTGTGGAACCTTTTGAGTTTGACCAAAATGATTTGTTCTTGAACGTCTTGTCACAATGTTGTTTCTTACCACCGTTTGTTTCTATTCGTCGTACCCAAGCTTCGGGGATGAAGCTTCTTTCAAGGGGGAGAGGTTGTGACACCCCCAAAAATCCACAATCAATCCATGGATTAATTGAGTAATTAATCCTATTTTATTTGAGGAATTGATTCCTAAAATCCTGATTTTTAATACTCAAGGACTAGTATTTGACTAGTCAATCTTTAAGTTGTGTTGTACCTTGAGCTTTAAGGGGAGTTCCCTTGTTCCTTACACTTTCTAAAGCTTAGTAAGAGTATTCTTGAATTTTCACCAAAAGTTAGTATTGTAACCTAACCTAGAAGACTTCTTCATTTCATTCCTTACAATTCATAGAAAATTTCTCTATCTTCTCTCTAGAAAAGAGGTATAGCTTATTCTCCAAGCTAAGTTGAGACCCTTGTCAAGATTTCAAGTTTTGCTTCCAAGATCAACTTTTCACATATTTGGGCATCTAAGAGGGTAAGATCTAAGTTTATCTTGTCTTTTTGGTTCCATCTTAGTTGTCTTTTTCTTAAAGGTAGGATCTTTATGATCTTTTGGTTTGATCTTGAAGTGGGTTGGGAAAGTAAGCTTTGTAAGAAGCTTGTTGAAGGGTAAAGTGAAGTCTTTTGGTCTACAAGAGGTAACCCATGCTCTACTAAAACCTATTTTGCTTACCGATATGTGATTTCTTGGATTCTACTTGTTCTTTGCTATGAAATGTGAGGGTTTATGCATTTGTCTTGTGATATTGCATATCTAGAGCTTGTGTTTAGGGTTCCTTAGTGCCATTGCTTGGAATCTTCCCTGATTCAAGTCATTTTTTTTATATTGGGGTGAGATTTTGCATGTGTTGGACTTGAATTTGGTTTGGAGAAGAAAATCCCCGAAGGGATTTATTGTGGAACAGGAGTGTTCCCGCGGGCGGGGCACCACCCGCCGCCCTACCCGCGGGTACACTGCCTCGTGGGAAGTGTTCCCGCGGGCGGAACCACGGGTGGGGCACTACCCGTGGGTCCACCCGCGGGTACATGGTTGGTGTTGTGAAGGGATTTGTTCCCCGTGATTCGTTTGTCTCGGTATTTGGTCTTTTGACTTCCCGATATTCTTTTGTGGAACTTTTTGAGTGTCTCCTTGATGTTTCGTATGTCTAGAACTATATGGTAGGAATCCATGTAGGACTTTGGAGTCTTGAATCGTGCTAATTGTTCAACATTGGTGTTTCGTTGAATCGAGAGGTGTCTTGTGTGTTCCTCGGAACTACCTTGAGTTTCCCGTTGATAAGCATGCTAGTTTGTTATCTTAATGCTAGCGTGTGTGTGGTTTGTACCTTCCGTTTGGTTGATGATAACTTGTGTTATTCATCGTTGTTGTTGTTGGGCTGTGACCCATTCCTTGATTGAGTATGTTTCATACCTTCGTTGCGATCCTTTGATTGACTTGTGTTCAGTTGTGGTGCGTGTGTGGCTTTATCTGGATTGCACGATTAGTGGTATGGGCCACTAGTCACCAAAGGTATTGCAGCGGTCCTTGTGGTGGCCGTGGCGTGATTATGGAGCTGTGGCCTTTGTGTAAGGTTCACGTTTTTGGGGGATAACAGGTGTTATCCAGGCATGTGTGCCATGTGCGTGATAGTGCCGCGGGTACTATGAATTGGTGGTCTTGTTGGAGGCTTGTTGGTGGAGGAACGACGGTTCCCGGGGGGATAAGGTTGGACTAAGAAGTACAGGGGTCCTGGAGGTAAAGGTTAGAACTAGATATAAGGTTGGGGGTAACCATAAGGTTAGAACCGGACATAAGTAAGGCATATCAACTCGTGGCGGGTGATGTCACGAGGGCTTGTGTAGTCGTGGTTGTGTGTTCTCTCTTGTGACGTGTGTAGTCATAAAGCCATGTGTTGCCTAGGCATTTGTTGCTGGTTGTTGTGTCTTTATTCTTGTGGTGTCGTTTCCCGTTGTGGTCTTGGGATGTGTTCCCGTGGTGTTTGTTGATGAGTGTTGAGTCTTGAGTTTGGTGTTTACTCTTAGTTTTACACTTATATATAAGTATTCCGTTTCAAAATGATTTTTGTATATATCCCACCTATGTATGATACTTAACAAGTATTGGTGGGTTACCAGCATTATCGCTGACCGGGCGTCGTCCCAATGTTTATCTTTGTATCTTTCTGGTGATGTCTAGACGAGCGGGATGTTAGTGGCCGGTAGTTTAGTATCTTTATCCTTGCTTTGTGGCCTGTGTGCCGATGTAACATTAGACCTGTTGACTTTGGATAGTTGTGTACACATTGCAGATTTGACCGCGTAGCGTTTATCATGTTGGTAAACATGGCATAACACCCCGTTTGGATTTGTTTTATCCAATTACCTTTTTATCTTCCGTTGTGCTAGTTTTTGTTGCGTTATCTGCATGTTAAGATATTTTATATATGTATGTTTGGGGGTGTTACAGTTGTATCAGAGCCTAGGTTTGAGCCTCGGAAGAGTTAAGTTTAGACTTTCTAAGTGGTTAAGTGTGGTTTGAGACCTCTAAGCAACCTTAAGAAGTTAAGTGTTAGGCTTAGGACTCTAGGTTGCGCTGTGAGCTGTGTGTTGCTTGTCGTCGTTGCTTGTTTGCTATCTTTCGTAATCATGTTGTTGTTGTAGAAGTTGCGATGCCTCCTCGTCCTCGAGCACGCACTCCGGAGACCCCGACCAACGAGCAGCTCGCTCAGAACTTCACCAGCTGACACAGACCATGCAGACGCTCAGTGAAGCTTTGTGAACAACAATCACGCTGTGCCGCCTCCTCCTACTGCTGGCACCGTGATGTAGGACGTTTAGTGTCGGGACATCAGCGCCAACTTTGCCGCGAGGAAACCCGGTAGTCTTAGAAGAGTGGCTATGGGTGTTTGACAAATCTTCACCATTGTGGGCTGCCCGAAGAAAAGGAGAGTGGAGTTGGCAACGTTTTACTTTTGCCAGAA
>VALG01013973.1:5847-22518 GCA_009835305.1 Ipomoea purpurea
CTTACGACACGCAAACCCTACAAAGAAAACCGTTAATCTTGAGCGGATGTAAAGCTCCAGCGTAAAGAACTAAAAAACCCAACTCACAGCCCTTAGAAGTCTACCTTCCTCAACTCTCGGGATGAGGAAACCCGGTGGGAATCTTGGGATGGAGTTCTCTCAGCACAGGTTGGAATGAGGTCTCGTTCTCTGACTTGGGAAGAAGCCAAGTTTTTTTAGCTGAGAAGGGAGAGAAACGCTTGTCTTGCTAAAGTCGGGGAAAGAATTTTAAGTTTGATAAGGAGTAACGCGCAATCAAGACCAGTAACGGGGAAAGACCATCATACTCTTACTTCTACTATGAAGGCTTAGGACCAGACCCCAAGACGAATTAGGTACACCATCAAAAGCTAAGGCTACTCCTTTTTTTACTGTAAATAAATTCACCAAGGAGTTGGTCAATTTAGGTCCCTTCGACTATCAATTAGAAAATTGATTAGAAAGTCAACAAGGATTAACCTTAGGATTATTCTCAATTAATCCCTACTTTGAAGGGTAGGATTTTCGGGGTGTCACACTACAACAGAAATTAGGTGTGGACGAAGATGTAGACAAATAATCGGCGGTTGGGTTCGAGTAGGAAACGGGCAATGGAATTACAGAGGAAAGAGTCGGCGAGTCTTTGAGGAAATCGGAGTAGATGACGGTGGCAGTGGGGTTTCAGCTATCGATGTCGAAGGCTAATGATGTAGTCTGGAGATTTGAGCTTTTCATGATTCTTGATACATAAACTCCAAAGAAGGGAAGAAGAAAGCAATAAAGAAATGACTTGAATACCCCTCTACTTAACGCCAACCTAGACTGATGCTTAACAGAAGGACCATTGCTGGAACAAATATGATAGTCAAGGGTCTATTTTGTCCAAATTAAAGAGCGAGGACCAATTTTGAAATCATAATAGTCGAAGGACATTTGTTGGAATTAACTCTATTCATTCATATTTGAAAATTTAGTTCAATATGTACCTGAAAGTTTTATATTAATATTGGTTTCTGGGTAGTTTATTTTACTTTATTGGGTATTATTTTTTGTTATTTTTTTACTTTATAAACTTATTGGTTAAGGTTCAAACTCACATTAGACATCTACTTTTAATTTCATTTGTTTTTTTATTATAAAACCGATCGATACTTCGGTTTAACCGAACCAAAATGCCCAACCCTCGTCAGAAGTTCCAAATAGGCCCATCTATTACCTCTCGAAGTGTTTCACTCACCCCACCATCTAAAATATAATGTAATCAAACACACTTACGTTACTTCTTCAAAATCGCTAAATTAGGCTTTTTTCGTAGGTTACTCCAGTTGTTGATAACTTGCCCGGTTAGGATGTAGGTGGCATTGATACAATGGCATTAAAATACAAAAATGATTAGGCGAATTCTGAAATAAGAATTACAAACTTGATTTCCCAAAAATCACCAACTTTATTCCCAAATTCTGAAAAAAAAAAAAAAAAATAGCCCTAGCCACGCCATTGAAGACAGTGGAGAAGCGGATGCCATTGGCGACATACCCGGTGGAGAAGCATATGACATTGACGATCGGCCAAGGTGGAACAGCTGTAGGAAACTGAAGATGAGCAACTAGGTAAGCTTTGCATTATCTTAGGGATTTTTGAATTCAAAATAATATGTTGCCGAATGGTTACTGTTCTGTAAAGGTGATAACGTAGTTGTGGTCCTGCATTGTTTCTTTGAAAATAAAGATGTTTATTGTTCTGTACAAAGTCAAAGTGTTTTTGTTGTAACACCCCGTGTTAAGGCACTTAAACGAATTAATTATTTAATTAATTTCCGTTAAAGAATGATTAAAAAAGATTTAATTAGGCCATGATCCTTAATTAATTGATATGGTTCATGATGGACCATGGACCCTTTTGTCTAAAATAAAGCCCGTTAGCCTTTTAGATAGAATAAGGGGAACCTCTTTACGTTTTCAGATTCGTATTAGGAATCCTAAACCTCTTACCTATTCAGATTCTAATTGGGAATCCTAAATCTATTTAAAGGGGATGAGAAGGCATTTAGAACCCCTTTCCACCCATCCCTATCCCTCCACTCGAGAATCCATCCCCAAAAGATAATCTAAGAATTCCCCATCACCAAGCCTTTGGGAAGATTGATTAGGGAAAGGACCTTGAGGGAAAGATCTAGGAAGTTGTGAGAATTTAATTAACCTAAAAGGTAACCCATGTCTTACAAAACTACTAAGAGTGTTCTTCATTTTCCCAACCAAGAAAGTCTAAGCAAGTTTCCATCTTTCATACTCACCAAGCATAGAAGGGGTAATGGATAGATGTTTATAGTTTTATTTATGGATTTCCTTTTTACTTCATCTAAGTCTCTTCCTTTGTGTGTTGGGTTTGGGGTTTTTGGTGAAGATCACATTGAGGGGGACTTGCAAGAGTGATCTTGGAGGGTTTGGAAGGTTTGCTAAGCTAAGAGGTAACCCTATGTCCAAACGAAAACCTACTTTATCTATACAAATGTGTATTCATGATGATCATGTGTGGTTTGAGCATATTCTTCTGTTTATGCTTATGTTAGAGCTTGTATCTAGGTTGTATGATGTTATTTGATGTGGTCATTCCTTCTATTCAAGTCATATTTGTTGTTGATGAGTGTATTTTGAGTTTGGACTTGGATTTGCACATTCTTGGTATTTCCCCAAGTCCCCTTTTCTCTACAGGTCGACGTACCAGTGGGCACTCGGGGTGGGTAGTAGGCACCCCGCCAAACACCCGCCGGGTACATGGTTTCAGGAAGGGAGTTCCGGCGGGTGTTTTGGGTCCTGCCAGAACCACTGGTACACCAAGGGAGTTCGGTGGGACCGCTTTGTCCACCAGCCAGAACCGCCCTCTGGTACGATGTTGTTGACTTCTTGTTTTGTTGTTCCCCGTTGTATTTACGTGTATTTATTTGCGGCGTATTATGAACCCAATGGTTAGGATTTGGAGTCTTGAATCGTGGTTAAATATCCAGATATTTCTATTCGTTGGATTATTGATGAAGTTTATGATGTTCGTATCAACCCTTCTGATTGCTCTTTGACTTGGTGTATTAGCACGTTGTTTCTTGGTGCTAGTATGATTCCTTGTGACAGTCTATGCTTGATTCTTAATTGAATTGATAACTTGAGCTTATCTATTTGTTGTGAAACTTTGTTTGGAATCCTTTAATTTGTCGTTGAGTCATTACCTTTGGAATACCCTTCTTATATTTTCCCTCTTGATATCCGTTTGAACTATCGTTGTGAGCTTATACTCTTGTTGTATCTTATTCTTGAGAATTCCTTGAATTGAGGTATTGCTTGAGCTTATTTTTTTGTTGAATAGCACTTCTTGTGGAATCTATTCCTTTGCTTTATCTATAAAGATTCTTTGTGTATTGAACTCTTGTTGTGATGATTGAGCTGGTACAGTAGACAATGTGGGGATTTCTTACAGATTCGGGATTGATGGTATGTCAGACTTCTCATCGAAACTTATCCAGGTTGTCAGACCTATTTCTACTTATTAGGGATTGGAGGTCCCAATAGGGTTATATACACTTAAAGATTTAGGGTTGTCTCCAAAGGGTCTTTGACCCTGCAAACATGTTTAGGTCTTTGTAACCCTGCGTATCCTGTTGGGACTTCGTGACCCCGCGGAATCTATGTATTGAGATGGTGGTTTACCATAAATCGGGTCTATGACTCCGCGTGCATTCCTCTGTGTTACTTGCTGACTTTTGAGCCCTTCACACTGATTCACCATCTTGATTCGATTCATTGAGATTGACTCCGCGATGTATGCTTGTTGATTGTGTCCTTTGTGGACTTGGTATCTTGATATTGATGTTGATTGCATAACTTGATGAAAACCATCCTTGTTACCTGTGGATTCAATCTATTCTATTGGATCTTGTGGTCTATGGTGTATGGTTGGGTATGTCTCTTGAATGGTTTGGTCTTGGGTCCATTCCTCGTGATTTCTGAATTCACGAGTTGTTTAGAAAATTACTTATGTATTCCCAAGTCTCAAAACTAATTTAAGTATCAAATGTATATTTATGTATCTTTACACATTGGATGGGGTTACATCGCTAATGGGTTTCAAAATGTTTTCAGGTATGGGAGTAGAGAATCCCCTCGAACGTGCTTAGCAGGATGAGTAGCCTCCTAGCTAATTAGTTAGCAATGTTTTGGATGACTGATGGGATGTAGTAACCCTTTTTATACTTAGTACTATTGTTGGATTTGTTATGGATTTAGCATGGCACTTAGGCGAGTAAATCTAAGTGTGGCATAACACCCTAACTTAGTTTTATTGCTTCTGCATTTTACTCAGATTTAGCACGTTATTTATCTATCTCTCGTAAGTTTTAAAGGTTTAAATTATGCATAGTTTGGGGGGTGTTACCTAATATCCAGTGGGTAGAGACCTTAGGACAAAGAGTGCATGTGGGTGTCAGTACTATTTAGCCGTTGGTCCATGAAGTGTGCTTATGGTTCTGTCACTTATCACTGCACAAAAAGGACAAGGCATTTAATGATAGGTTGACTTAGGGATTTGTTCCTAGGACTCCTTTTGCCCCTAAACAAATATTCCACATACGATGAATTTGAAACTATTCAAGCTCAGAGAAGAGTCTATGGCTGGTTCTCACGAATTGTTGATAATGATATCAATTCGTGTGCACTCTTGATTGGTTGACTTTACCAATTGTCCAAAATAATCAACGAATGATTTCGCGTTAATCATTTAGCCTTGAAACAATTCAAATGTGGACCCTTCCATGACTCAGTCTCCTTGCTACCTTTTGAGCTTCAGATTCTTCAAGTCTTGCACTCTTCTGATCTTGATTCGTCTCCCTCTTGTTGCTGATGATTCGTTACATAGGACGATTCGACTAGTCTTCTTGTAAATATACAGAATTGAGTACCACGAGTTGATATCTACATAACTCGAAACCTAAGACTTGAATTCTAAACAAACTTAAAACCAATTTCTAGGTGTGGGTGTGGGTGTGGGTGTGGGGGGGGGGGGGGGGGGGGGGGTAGGGGGGTTGTCTAATTTTTTAAGCCTGGTATCATCAAAATCTAATTACAGAAATGTTCCTAACACCATATAATATTTTTGTATGCATAATGGAGTACGTACATGTGATTTGAATTCATAAAATTAGAGAATGATAAATGTACTCCATAAAGTATAACTCCCACGAAGTATTTAAATTTGATTGGTGAAGAAAAAAGAATGAAAAAGAAATAAAATAATGACATACCCTCTTTTATTAAGCAATCAAAACATGACAGGATCATATATAGAATAAGAAATGGGAGTAATGTAGAATGACTCTATAAAATCACTCAACATATATTTTTCATCGTAAAATTGATTAATTCAAAATTGTTAAAAGTTCATCTTCTTTAGCTTAATCTTTCGTGATAATTTTATTGTAATTCTACGTAAAGAAAAATATACTAAGGACATTAGAATAGAGAAACAAAGAATTGGAATTGAAGAACACTGCAAAATGCAAGAACCATATCTACAGATCTACAAATTTAATAAGAGCCCTATAAGTATACAATTTAATACACATTAACCTTTGTTTGGCTAATTTATTTAGTGTTGTTTATATTAGATTTAAAATAATAAGTTAAGTTAATTACAAATCTCTTTTGAACCACTTGTTATCATCCAAAGTTAATTGAGTGGATATCATGCTTTGACAATATGAAAGGGAAGTCAACAATATTACGCAGTGAAGCGCCTCAAACGTAAAGTGTGTGGCTGTGTTTATCGAGAAAAGAGGAAACCTAATATTAAGGATCAAGGGGTGTGGATTAATCTTTGCTATAAAAAGGAAGTCACTCAAATGAGAAAGTTGCCGATTTTGAATTGCTATTCTGAGTGCATACTTTCTCCCTACAAAGCTATTAAATTTAAACTGGCCTATATTGATATGATTCTGTTAAGAGTCTTTTAATCTGCTACATGATCTGTACCTAGCTATTGGCTGAGAGCTTATTGCTGAAAGATTGTTAATGGCATGCCGGTTCAGTCCTGAATAAGGTGTTACGGAAGGGTTGTAGTGGTATAAAAGCTGTGAGCCATTTGTAGTTTATCTCTTGTAATACTCCTTGGTGAACATTTATAGTGGATTGGGCAGACGTGGGTTTGCCCTGCAGACGTAGGAGAAGCGTTCTGAACTGCGTAACAATTCTCTTGTGTTATTGTTTTATTTTTGCACTCTATTTTCGTTATTTTTATTTGCTTAACGAAACTAATTAATGAACGCGCATTGTTGCATACTATAAAATCAAGTAGAAATATAAGTTACATCGTTCTTGCATTCAAGATTCACGGTGCAATTTCAGAGCCAATAAAGTTAGACTCTTAACGGGTACAAAAAAATATTGGTGTAAATTGTTTGTTCAAATGAATGGTTCCATATTATTTTGATTTTAGTATTTTTTTGTGAATTTCCTTATTTACCATCTATTATATTTGTTTTTCCTTAAATAACCTTAAAAATCCGTTGTATAAACTTTAGTAACGAAATATTCCGTTAAACTATTTATTATTCTTAACTTACTCATTAATTTTTATAAAAATAATTCGTAGGTTCGAACCCTATCCCAATTAAAGTTGGCATAATTGTTAAACATATATTAACCGAATATGTTAAAATGTATTAAAAAATACAATATAAAATTTAGTATAAACTTTGGTTAAATAATTACCGACCCAGGGGTGGATCTAGAAATTTTTGTCAGTGGGGGGCGAAAACATTAAAGCAAAAGATATAGTTTGAAAAACAATGAAACACTTAAAGAGATATAGTCATACATATGTTGGATATAAGTGAAAATAAAACACATCAAAACTTTATAAAAATATTAAGTAACAAAAATATGAAACATAATTAATTTGATAAAAAATTCCATATAGAAACACATTATAATACACATCTCATTATATTATATATAACTATATACTATATACTATATAATACTATATTATATATATATATACTATATTTAATATATGTATATACCCGAAAAAGCCATAAAGAAGCTATTGAAAGCCAAATATTGAAAAAGCCAAAAGTAAGTCACATTAAGCAATTAAGGATTCAAACCCCTAACCATTCCTAACATCAAAACACGCCACTGCCAACTAGTCTAAGTAATTTGTTATTTTCATTTATTTGTTTTTCATATAAATATATCTGATGGAATAATCACGGAGCAGGTTCGGAGCGGAGCGGGTTGGACCAGGCGTCCACGGATTACCCGCGACGCGTGGCGAACCGCCCCGGGGTCGGCCCGGCGTGGGGTCAGCTCGTCGTTGAGCCGACCTCCACGAGCCTCGGCCTCCGGCCTCGGCCCCATGGGTTCGGCCCCACGTGGGCTTGCCCGAGCCCATGGTCGACCCCTAGGCCGAGCTCCGTGCTCGGCCAAGGACTAGCGTCCTCGCTGGAGCGAGTCTCGCAGCGTGGGCCCCCCGGCTCCCTCCCGCGAACCCAGGGTCCTCCCCCCGACAACCTGCGACAATTGTGGAGAACCACAAAGGAGACGATGACGGCATAGAGTTACACCGATCATCCGAATTCGATACCTGGGGCTCCGAATCCGAATCCAGATCACTCGATCTAGACCTAAACATATGATAAAACAAGGAAAACATATAATTCTTCTTATCATTCTTATTGGCATACTCGCTCCAGGAAATTAATTCTCCAGTTGGGCCTACTTGTGGCAGTGGCATGGAATCTCTGATCCGCGAGAGCATGCCGGCTGAGCGGCGCCAGGTGACGGCGGTATCAAATTCCCATTGAGAGGCATACGGAAAAACGGACTGAGGAAAAACAGTACGCGTGTATTAATTTCCCGTATATATGGTGGATTGAAGAGTATAAATACGCTTAGTAAGTAAAAGTACCAATTTGCCCATGAAATTGACGTTGACTAAACCAACAATTGACGGAAGGACCTCAATTGGAAAAAAATTTAATAGACGGGTGGTTAAATGTCCAAATTAAAAGTCTAGGAAATCTGGAAAATCATCATACTCCGGGGGACCATTTGCTGGAATTAAACTCGATTTGGCCGCAGCCCAGCCAGCAGCAGCGGAGCCGTCGTCTCTCCACCACCCACCGCGCTACAGCCGTCGTCTCCCACCGCCACGCCGCACAGCCAACCATCACACCTGCTCCTTCTCCGCTGCCCAGCCACACCAGCCTCCGCCACACCGCACAGCTACACCAGCTCGCCATCGCCCACTGCACACCAGCCTCCGCCCGCCACTCCGCCACTCCGCCGCACCAGCCTCCTGGCCGACGCTCCGCCACACCAACCTCTGCCGGTTCCTTTGCTCCGGCGCTCCGCAAGACCAGCCACCCGCCTTCCCCATTCCCTTTCGCCGATAAATTCTATTTTTTTTAATTAATTATTTTGTATTGTGTGGACATGAGTCACGGGACCAGTTAATGATATATGAATCTAAATTCTAATTTATGCAATTAAATAATAGTTAGTTCATTTGATCCATAGGTGTATCCATTTATGCAACAGAGGAGTGAATTTGTCCGTGACAATGATAGCCGAAGGTTGGTGTTCCCTCCCCTTCAACATGAAATGTCGCTTTTCAATGGATTAAGCAATGAGTATTTTGGTTTTAAGTGAATTGATTTGCAACTGAGTTCTTGAATTAACTTAAAAGATTCATTCCTCCTAGGGGGCGTTTGGTTCAGGTTATATAATATAACCAGGGGAATGTGACATTCCAAGCTCACCATTCGGTATTTGGTTCATATTATTCTTAAGGGAATCTATACATTCCAAGGAATGTCACATTCCTTCCACATAGGATTTTGAAGGGAATTTGGTGATTCCTTAAATCTTAAGTAATGTGAGATAACCTTGGTTATGTTAGTTATTATATATATATATATATATAATATATAACTATATATATAGCGTAACCCGTATATATACAGGTATAGTACCTATGACTATATATACATATATATATACTATATATAATATAGTCAGTTTTTTCCCAAATGGTCCCTTGAGCTATCGCTCATTCTCAATTGCATTTCGACTTTAATTGCACCCAATGTGGTCCCTTGACTTTTAAAAAACTCCCAATCGGTCCTCCGTTAGAAAATCCGTCTATTGAGTGTTAAAAATGAAGGGTATTTTCGTCGTTTACCTATTTATATGCTAATATACTCTGAAAAGTAGTCGAGGAGAACCATTTTGGGAATTTCGGATGGACCATTTTCGAAAAAAATCATTTATTTACCATTTTGTTTATTTCCATTTTTAAAGACTATCAAATTAGATTTTCTATACTTTTTTTTTCTTACAAATATAAATAGTTAAAATCCACAATCAAAAGTCAAATTTTAAACTTTCTCTACAAATTTTTCCTTCTATCTAAACATACCAACTTCCTCTATTCCTATCAAGTTTTACAATAAGTTCCGTAAGTTCAAAAATATAATACTCATATACTTTTTATGTCATATAATATTATATATATATATATCACTATATATATATATATTATAATATATATTATATATACAACACTACACACACACCACACACACACACCACACACACCCAAACTTCAATAGACAATCAATCACTATGTATCACATTAAATATTATTTTTACCACTAAAATAACATTACTATTTTTATCAGTTTAGACACCCAAAATGTACGGTCATTTCTCGGTCAGTATGCCTTTGAAAATAAAATTATTATTTTTACAATCAATCGCTATGCTTCTAGCACTTCTTGAAACTGAGAAGTACGCGTCACTTCTCGGTCAATGACAAAATCTTAGAAAATATTTTTGAAAAAGTTGGGCTTAACTTAACTTGCAAGGCCATTAGTTTCATTCCAAAGTTAGTACAAATCATAACTACCATTTCCAAATGCCTATCTACCAAGAAGTACATAATGCTAAAGAGAGTCTGCAACTATTGCTATCAATTTTATGTGTTAAAGGACAAGTAAAATAAACCAAATGCAAAATTAATTAGCACAAAACAAGCAATTCTAAACCTAAAGCCTCATCATTTTTCAATATTACAAGTTCTTGTCATTTTGAAGTTTGTTTGTATTTTATATATGAATATTAATAAACTTAAATTTGAAAGTTAAACTTGTTTACCAAGTCCGAAACTTATTGTAAACTTGATAGGATAGAGGAAAAATTTGTATGTTTAGATAGAATGAAAAAAATTGTAGAGAAAGTTTAAAAACTATTATATTTGTTAAGAAAAAAAATATAGAAATTCTAATATGATAGTCTTAAAAAATGAAATAAAATAAATGAAATTTTCTCAAAATGGTCCCTCGACTATTCCCAAAATGGTCCCTCGACTATTTTTCAGAGTATATTAGGCATATAATAGGTAAACATACAAAAAATGCCCTTCATTTTAACACTCAGATCAGACGAAATTTCTAAACGGAGGACCAATTTGGGAAGTTTTTAAAAGTGAAGAGACCACATTGAGTGCAATTAAAAGTCGAAATGCAATAATTGAAATGATGGATAGGTCCGAGGGGACCATTTTGAGAAAAAACTTCTATATATATATAATTATATAAGTATATATATATACTAAATAATAGTATATACATATATATATCATAGACTATATTAGTTATATATAATATATATATATTATATGTAGTAATTTAATTAACTTATTTTGAATTTATATATAGTTTTATTTTATATATGTTATGTTAACATATAAAATAATTTTTGGTTTTTCTTCAAGGTTCCAAGATTTCTAGGTTAATATTTTTTAACAATCATTTAATTATATATGATACCGTTATCTGTATTTATTTATTTATTTTTAAATGTATTAAATATATGAAATATGTTAAGGATATTATAGTGGTTGTATAAAAGATAACCCTAAACCAACACATCATTTATATTACATACCAATTTTAACCAAACAACAGGAATCTAACATTCCCAGCAATCTAACATTCCCGCAATCTAAACATTCCCTATAGGAAATTTGACATTTTTTTTTTTCCCGGAACCAAACGGAACCCTAGGGTGTTTCAGATTTGAACCCTCATTCTCCCGGAGATTGGAAGCATTCTACCAGAGTGAGGCAGGAAAGAGAGTTGTTAAGGAGATCTGGGAAGAGATTCCTGGGGACGATATTTGTCAAGTGTATGTACATAAACTTTTCCATTTCCCCCAGTATCTTTTTCTTGCAATTTGTTCCTTGGAAGTCAGTTTACTTCTTCCGTAACTGCCATCAAATTTTGTTTCCAATTTCTATTTGATGCTCACTACATTGGAGAATTATTTTGGGTTTAAAAAATTAAGTTCATTACATTTGCAGAATTATTTTCCTTTATCTTCTTTATTTAAAAAATAAAAATTCTTGCAACACAAGGGTGGAGGGTGAATCTAAAGCCCAACCCCTTTTTTTTTTTTTTTTTTTTTACACAGTTTGTCAACTTATGTACGTACACAAACGAATCTTTTAAATATAAACGACAAAGGACTGGCATAAGTTATAAGCTTAACCTCTATTATGGCCTTGCAATCACTTGACCCCAACAATTGACCCGTTTTTGGAGATTTATTGCGATTTCCACTACCTGGAATGTTATTTGAAATTTCTCCACCACCTGGAAGTGATATTAAATCAAGGGTTGAAAGCAAAAAGTGGTCAGAAATCGCAATAAGGGTTTTTCCCGTATACCAAAAAATGGTTGTCGGGAACAGGGTTCGACTTTGATTTAAAGATCCTTTTAAAGGTGGGGAATTTTCTTTAATTTTTCCATAGTGTCTTTAAGAATGGGAGAATTGTTAGATGTTTTCCGTTTTTGCAGGTTCTTTATAGCTAACTAGGTTTTTACGGCGCATTTGGCCGATGTAAATAATTTTTTGTAAATAAGTACTATAAAGTATATAAACAGTAACTACCTTAGAGGTCATTTTTACATGTTAATCCTAAAAACAAGGTTAATTTTTTTGGGAATATCTTTTTACCAACCCGTTGATTATAATTTCGGTTTAAATCCGCTATATAAATCAAACCGCTTACCGATAATTTCTTAATTGTCAAACAAGGACATTTGCGAGAATAGTTCTCACTTCAATTTGTTGTGTCGATTTAATATTATTGGTCAAACAATCCCTCAGGGGTTAGTTAACTAATGATTGGCTTTTTATTAATTATATTTTTTTATATATTTTTAAGTACTATAAATTAAAATGGGCAAAAATTATATTAGAATTGTTCATGCATAGATAATTAATTGTTTGAATTTTTGCGTATTTAAATAGGTATTTCTAAGTTTACAAATGCAAAGATAACTATAGTCAATTAATTTTTTTAATTTTGGGAGAGATTAATTTATAATTATCAATATAAAAAATAGTTTGTCAGTGCCGTATGTGGAAAGAAATACGGGAATAAGGAAGAATCAAATAAAAATTATGGAATAAAGATTTAAATTATATACTTATTATTGAAGGCTAATGGTGGATTGTTTAAACAAAGGACATTGCGAGATAGTTCCAACCTATTTTGTTGGTGTGATTTGAATATCTTTTTGGTCAATATAATCTCCCCAAGTAGTTTTTAATATTTTTTCTTTTTGAAGGTCCAATCATTGGCCCGATTGTATTAATGAATCCAAAAAGCGACAATAAAGCCGTCTGGTGGGATAGCATCCCGAGTACATGGATTGATCATGTGGTAAACAGCTACGGAAGTGCTAGTGTATGACGTATGTAAATTTAACCTGGGTATAGAGACATAGTCTAAAGTAAGCGATTAAAATAATCATAGTGGTTCGTGCATTGGGTCAATTGTGACCCCAAGGTACCAATAAATTGGCGGGTTGTGGGAAAATTGGGTGCTGGGTGATTCAATTGGTGGTTAACTCCTGCCAATCCGTGGAGTAATTTTACCTGATGTTGTTGGTCGCTTCAAGTAGCAGACAATGCTTTCCTTTGGTACGCTGGTGGTCTCCGCCCATAAGTGTGGAAGAAACCGGGCAATTCCATTCCCTTGCTTGCCACCCAAAAGGAGCGGTCCGGCGTATAGTAGTTTAGAGCCGTTAGGGTAGGCTCGCCGTGCCGTGACGGAAAGCCTGCATCTACGTAACACCGCAAGGACCTCCACCCTCCCCCGGTTCGGGTTGGGATACCGTAGTGCAGCGTCGGCTGTGTGCGGTTCCTGGGCGCACCGTAGCCTGAAGTGCTGCGGCTGCTGCTCGGGGCTACTTGCGGTTAGCGCGCCATTAGACCGCTTTCCAAAGCGGCTGAGTTTCTTGGTTCTCCAAATTTATAATTAACACCCACAGTCAACCGGGTTGTTCTCCGTCGGACGCCCAAAGCCCCTTTAGCCATTGATGTAAAAGGTTCTTGAATAATAATAATAGAAATTGTAGTTATATTTCCAAACAAAGGTTGGTAGAATATTTCACCAGAGCACCTAAAACATGTACAACATTCTTCATTGATCTTAAAACCACAATTGGGCAATATTGGGATCACCCTCTACCACTTTTAATCAATCAAATTAGTGGGTTGTTGTAAAAATATACATATGGCTCTTCCACAAGAAAAGTTTCACATGGGTGGAGACTTTTAATTTCCACATTGAGATCCATCTATCAAATATCACGGGTTATTGCTTACATTAGTTGCACACAATTATGTCTGGTAAGCATTCATTTACAGTATATATTCCCCTTTGGGTCACCCATCAATACCATGAGTCCTCGAATCAAGGATAACAGGGATCAATTATTTATTCGTTTCTACATCTTCAGAATAACAGGTCAGATAAAATATGTGGATCCCATGTATGGTCTGTAAACATCCCAATCAAACCTGCAACCCGTGCGTCCCTTTAATTGTTTGGCATTTCTGTTTATCAATGGGTAGGGTCTATGTAACCGCGTGTTTCCCCATATTAAAGAGTTTTCTGCCATTGCCAATTTCTCCTCGCCACCCCCGAGATTTACCATTTTCATGATGCTTGCATTTATACTTCTCCAACCAATAACACTGGGCAATACCAATCAGGTAAGCAATCAGTTAAAAAACTGGTTTGTGGGGATTACATGCTTATATTTGCTCTTTAGTGCCTGGGTTCTGTTAGGAAACGCTATGCTGTTCTTCCCACTTGAAGATTAAAGCCCTTGAGATCTTTAAACCCATGCCACATACTTTTTTTGGGAACACAACTTGTCCAGGAGCCTTTCAAGTATTCCCATTTCCTTCCACTCCCCCACTCGAGTACTTATTCATAATTGCAACTTCAATTCTGCCAAACTGTCCTCATTTAACAAAAAAACACACATTTATAGTTATTATTATAGTTCTCTACACTTTTCAATAATAATCCTTACCCAGCCTGTGTTAATCAATTTGTTACTCCGATTTAAAACAAATCCCCCGTCTGCCTTATCTTTCCTCCCACATATAAAAAACATCTCTCTTTTATTTTTCTTCCACAAAATAAGTTAGCCTAAATATTTTTCCAAAATTTTTTTCTTGCACCCACCATATAATCCTCTTACCTTCTCCCTTCACTCCCCCTTTTTATTCCTTCTAATCCATTATTTGTTTTATTATATTTCACCACCTTACCTTATTTCTCATACCTTTCTATTCATTTCCTATGAACCCATGCCTTCCTGTATATTCTCCTTTAAAAAATATCGAACATATCATCTTCAAAAAATATTTTTTTACACTCTCTTTTCTCCCCTAGCCACTCTTCACCCATTATATATCCTTCTAACTTTCATATTCAATATCATCTATGATCCTCTTCCACAAATAATAAATAAATACTTATATTAAAATATCTCCCTTCTTATTCCCATTTTTGTTTCCACTGCGCCCTCCTGTCATACCATTTTTAACCATCACATTATAATTAACATCGTTACACATATCATAATTTATTTTTATCCACTTCTCATAACCCATCACCTTTTAGCATCATTTCCATAAAATTTCTTCCACTCCATCTTCCATATCTTTCATATCCAAATTCAATTCTCCCTACTACACCACATTTTTTCATATATTAATCCACCTCATCTCTTACCAATATTTTATCATTAACCTTCCTTTATAAAATCAACCTTATCTCTTAATACCTCCCATATATCGTATTTTCAACTTTCCATAATTCAATATATTACTCCAACCATTAGCGGTTGAAATCAAGCAACTCCCTCAGCGCACCTCCTTCCTTTAGCGGATCAAAACAATTGTGAGTATCTGTCAAACCAGTCAAAATACACAAGAATTCAAGGATCAGGTATAAATCAGATACACCACTCCCCAACACTCCCCATAACTGCTGGGTAAAACCCGGAGGGTTCGTAACCATCCCGGCACGGTGCCCTTATACCGAATACATTGAAAACGAGCTGTGAACCTCACAATTCAAATGGCGGTCAACATCATATTTGTGCGGGTACCGTGGTGTAGACCGAATAGTGGATCAGTCACGTTCAACTCATTTAGAGGGCAAATATTTTTCAAAATATTTTCAGAATTGGAGGCAATCCTCCCCATCCACCAATCACCAGGATCACCATTTAACACTTAAAAATTCTTTATCTTACGAGCAGAGGCAACCTGTGATAGGAATTTTGTGTTTCACATCTGCATGCGAAGCCGAGTGTTGCTTAGCTTCTGCTGTCCTCAGAACATTCTGGATCTCAATCTGCAGAATCTCACTGCATCGATAACCGTCGACGCCGCTATTTTGACAGGTCCGGTTATTTTGCCTTCTGTTGTACTATTATCGTTTACATAGCCCCCCCAACCGGAACAACTTCTCTTTTTCCACACACCCGCTTACAATAAGCACCCTCCGTCTCCTCATGCCAAGGCTGTTCTACATAGTACTAAACAGCTCTCAAAACCTGAAAACTCGCCCGGGCCCCTTCCGTCATACATATTGCATTAAATGACTTAAGAAGGAATCGAGTTGATCCAAGGCGCACGTCTTCATGCCATGTTCTCATGCATTTAACCCGTATCAAGGCATTCCACCTTTCCTTCTATCCAAAATTCCGAGTTCCCTTTTCCTTTCCCCATGGGTGAAGATGGGCCCCGCGCACTCAAATCGGCATGCATTAAAACCACCACACCTTAAAACCTTACCAGCGAGTTAGTATGATTCCCCACCCCCCACCCCCTTATCTTTATTTCTATAGAGATTATTTTTGACAGTCTCCCCTATTAACACACCCCCCAGGTAACAAGGATCATACTTTTCAGGGAGTGGCAAGGCAATTCCAGGTGTCCCTCGCATATTTCGCTCCGATACCATATATACATGTCAGCGCCCATAGGGCTTATTAAAAAACTAACCTCACATCTTTGAACTTCTAGCGGAAATTACTTAGATAATTCTTTGGGATCGTATTATTCTTTTTTCACAAAATTTTGCGCCATTCCAACCATCAAACCCCATCATTATCGGACCATAAAACAAAACCTTCATACCCAATGTAACCACGGATCCGTTCTGGCATGTATTCCGGTGGCACCCTTGGTCTCCAATCAAAGAACACCAAATCTGGCTTCTTCTTTAGAC
>VALG01013975.1:2446-13209 GCA_009835305.1 Ipomoea purpurea
ACTTTGCATTGCCAAGGTTGCGTTGCATTGTTACACGTAATTAGTTGTATTATTGGTTTATGTGATAGTTTGTCTATTGATTCTATTATTTGAGCCGATTAACGCGCTATGTGACAAGTTAAACTGATTTATTTTATTATAATCAATTAATGGATTAGAGTCACAAATACAGACTACTTCATCTAGAACACCTTTTAGATAGTGATTGAACTACGTAACTTTTTCTTGAATCAAAAATTTTAAAATATAATTTAACTTAATTCCTTTGAATATATGAGTTTTAAAAATCAATTATATATTAATTTAAAAATTGAAACACATTTAAACCATTGATTGGTTGAAATTTTACCAAATCTTTGGTTACCAAATTCATTTGCCGGCTGTCAATTCGAAAGCAAAGTTGTAATTATCATGATGCCCACTTAAAACCATCCCAAGTATCCTAACAATGACGCTTAAAAGTTAACACAATCAATGATTTTCGATCAATTTTTGATAGCCAAATTATAAAAATCATGAGATAAATTATTAAGTTTCATCAATTAAAATCCCAAAAATAATTAATCCTTATTTTATTTTTCAATTTCTCACGTTAGGGTTTAGAAATTAAAAAGCTCGACCATACATATCCATATATACTAATTATTATATGGAACATAAATAAATTGAAGAAGAGTAAAAATATGTAATTTATGTCGAGAGAATTATTTGAAGATGATAAAGACTTGGAGTACTTCAATATTGATGTATTATTTTGTATTTATTATTAAGTATAATTATATTTATATATTATTATATCATAATGAGGTTATTATTCTACTCTTATTATTATCATCAACCACATTGTGCACGATATAAAATCACACAACTATATTGAACCACTAATTGGTCTGGCCGACCAAGCTTGAAGGCTCAATGGTTTCTGAAGTAACACATGTTAGTTCTGGCGTTAGCAATAGACCCAATATCTGTTCCACTATACAGACCGCGCATTGTTATTGTGTTGGACTTATATGTCCAAGACTTGTAGCGTATGGGACTAGAAATTCCCGTTGTGTGCAGTCAGTACCTTATGGTCCTGTATTGTTTATTATCCAATGATGATGTGCATATTATAGAGATTACAACCATATGTATATATTATCCCATACATAAATAATTGCTTCTGTCAACTGGGATAATGAGGATACCCCTTAGGGGGTAATAAGAGGGATATATCAACCTATTTCGGGAGAGAATAAAATAATTAGACCATAAACTATCTAAATAGGGGAGGAAGGCTTATTGAGAGGGTGCGGCTGAAATTTCGTTTCTCACTCATAAATCCCTGCAGACAGTTAAATATTGATATTGTAGCTATCTATCTATGTCTCTATCTTATCTCAAATATAACTATTTTTCACATCATTCGATTATTATTATTAGTGTAGATTGTACATATTCAGATATGTGATAGTATTTTGTGTAAACGTATATTTGAAGATCGTAAGCATTATCTTCTCTAATTTCTTACAACCCTACTACGCATACCAGATACTTGAAAATAATAAGTTAGAGTATTTATCAGTATATTTACTTACGTATTTTCTGGCATATCATAAAAAATAAAAAAAATAGTTGATAATATACATATATAATAATCTCTTTATTAATCTCATGATCCTTTACTTAGTCTCTTATATATTATATGGATATATCAAATATTGATCGATAGAAGTAGTCTCTAAATTGTGAAATTCTTGCGTTTCTGAGATCACACTTTTCTCACGATATCTAACTATATATACCGTATTATGGGTATAAACTTTATGTGTAGTTTTGGTTTATAATAAGGCATGTGGCATTTAGGGTTGAGCTCAAGATATTATACGAACTTTAGCTAGTTCGATATGTCTTGATCAGCCGGCAAACTACCTAGATTTGGTTAGCTAATATATTGATAATTGTTGGCAATAAAAGCCAATATTTTTAGTATCTAGTAAGCAATCAAATCTAATGCCGTGGTTAGTGGTTTATAGAGTTTTGAATGATTTGTTGTGAACATTCCAATAAATGATATTTAAAAAAGACTTATTCGCTATGCTTTATCCAGAGGCCAGTGAAATGGAAGAGGCAATTTTGTTGCCATGCATGCTGCCCTAAGCCAAGAGAAAATCCGTATTTTGATAGTGTGATTTAACCTTTTTCAGTTTGATGTTTAAAGCTATAAAAACTCAATTATTTCAAATGGACTTATTTAGTTAGTAAATTATATTTTAAATTTGAAGTCGAAAGTATTAAGTATCATGTTGTGATTCTCAATTTCCTAATATCAGTTATCCTCTCATCACAAAGGTGATATTTACATAAGAAAAAGATAAAAAATAAGTTACTAGATTTTGAATAGAACATAACAAAATTCACCCTTATATTCGATATGTAATATAAGCATATACTTAACCTTTAAAAGAATAGAAATCAAGTATATAGTTCATAAAAATGTGCCACTCCATATAGGAAATGTGCGGTGCTTTATATATATAAGTTTCCCACTGAATCTTTAATAGTTGAAAATTTACGCCGACTCTGAGAATTATTGTGATACTGTCAATATTCTTAAATGATAAAGATCAAGAAAACTAGAATATATTTCGAATATAGACACATCAACATATATCAATACACAATTATGTATTAATAATGTAGGATTCAGTTAATCTAGAGAGCGTAAGTATACTTAATTTGCGACACATTATACAAGCAGTAACTTTCATGTAAAAAGTTTTTAAACACCTCATATATTTAGCACTATGGCAGAAGCTTAATTAAATAGTAACAGATGATAATAAAAATATATTGTCCTTTCTTATTTTAATAAACAGAATGAGAAAACGAAATATACTAATAGTAAGGGATAAATTGTTTGGATTAGATCATTAGTGAGGGGTTGCCTTGTATGAAAAGGTGAATTGTGTTGTGTTAGTGGGGACGTTCATTGACTTATAAATATTTTATATATATTATAATATAATACATGACATTATATATATATATTTATTAGAGCAAAGTTTAAGAATGCTATCGTGCTGTGTGTGGTGAATCAGATATAACTGGTAATGTATATATATAGCTGTATCCTGCTAAAGAGAATACTTTGTGTATCAATTCTGCTTTGCTCGCAAGATGGAGTAGGCAATTAGTTTGTATATATAAAGTAGCTATAACTATAGCGATAGCTAGATATTAGCCTCAAAAATGCTATAAGTGGTTTTGATTATAATCTTTAATATATATAATGTCGACACTGTATTCTTAGTGGGAGGTAGCGTATGTGAATAATCAATAGTCTGAGAAAAGATTAGCTACAGTCAGTTCACATAGTACTATATATACTAAAATTAGACATGTTATAAATAATATTAACAAGCTTCAAAACAGGACTTGCTGTGGTCCTATATCATGTGTTAATATGGTATCTTTAATTGTGACAATGTGTCATAGTTCGAAATCATGTAATCACATCTTGTCCTATTATAAAGATTAGAATAGATATTTTAGAAACTAGAATTTTGAGGCGATGCAAATGGGCCTTTTAGCTAAATGACATACACACTTAGAAATTTAGAGTTTTGGGTTGGAGTTTCTTATGGGATAACAACATAGATGAAGACACAAATGTATCAGAAAAGAAACTAGTGTACAAGCTCAGAGCTATGTATATTAATATCTATCTCAACAACAACAACGGTATAACCTATATATAACGGTTGGGATGATATTATATATATATATATATATATATATAATATATATATATAGAAGACGCTCATGATGCGGTAGGGGTCTTACGTGCGGCGGTGCGGTAAAATTCCAGGAATGACCCAACAGTGTTAACAATATGCACCAACCGATGTAATAAAAACCCCCCAAATGAAATGGAATAAAAATCACAAAAAACCACAAACATCACAAAAAGACCACAGAACTCGAAAAATACCCACCACCCCGCAAGTGGTGTGATTTCCGAACAGTGTATGTTTTACTTTCACCTAATGGTGTGTTGTTTGGTGATACGGGGCTCTGTTTACTCTGTGTTTGTGTGGTGGTATTTCCTAAACATTGATGGTGCATATTTGGTGAACTATTGGTGTTGCCCGCACCGTAAGAAATAACGCACAATAAACACTGCCGCACCTGAAACCCGCCTCTATATATATATATATATATACTACACGTATATATATTTGAACGAGTAACAATCAATTCAGTGCATCTCAAAAAAATCTAAGAAGATCCAAGTTGAAGGTGTCTCCAATAAATTGGGAATTGCATTTCCTAGCATAGCGAAGTGAATATCTAGTCAAGTAATCTTTAAATTTCAATTTTGTTTATTACGGTATAGGTAGAGCTAGCTAGCTAGTAGAGGATAATATTATGTTTTTTGATTTTAATATATAGTGTGGATATTGAAGTGCATGGCTCGCGCAGTGATTGGAGATATAAGGTATGGCTGGGCTTTAATACATTTGGATATTTTCCATTAGATGGAGTGCATCCATGACAATACACAGCTAGGCAGATATAAACAACAAATTAATTGTCCACCAAATGAGACACTAATCAAAAGTTTTTTTTGACATTTTTCTCCTCTTCTTCTCAAAAAAGTTGATTCCTTAACACCTTGACCTGACAGAGTATTTAGAAAGAGATAAATCACGGTGTTTCAATGACTCATCAAACAAGGTCAAATGTCGGTGCGCATAATAAGGGATCTGTCCACAATGAATCATATTTTTTGAGATAAATCACGGTGTTTCAATGGCTCATCAAACAATTCAAGGTCAAATGCCGGTGTGCATAAGGGATCTGTCCACAATAACGAATCATATTTTTCGATATCTGTTTTTCTTATTTTTGGAAGGTTTACATTGTGGTATTGTTTAAACATATTTTCACAACATAATGAATTACAAAGAGTCAGCAACGCCTCTACTGAGGCTCGATCTCATGACCTCCCACATGAGAGATGTCACTACTCACTACATGTCATCTGTACACAAGATGCTTGGCTCAATATAATAACTATAATTTAACATAAATTTAATTTATTTCTTATATTTTTAGCAAAACAATAAATTTAACCCTTTATTAAAACTCAAGATTATGTGATCTAATGGTACCTGAGCTGGACTTTTATTTAAAGGTTGTGAATTTGAGCCTCAACCAAATTTACTAAAGAAAATTAAAATAGCTGTGCTCTTGTCATCGTTAATATAATGTGGCACGTTAATACCTCCAGTGGTCCTCCGATGTATTAGGGTAACTCACCAGGTGCAACAGAATTCCTCCGAGTTAAAACGACCACCGGAGATGGTCCTCCCTAACGTTTCAAAAAATAACCCACCTGTGGTCCTCCCAAGTTAAGATTTGTTGTCAAATGACGTAAGCTGCTGAGGGTAAGACTATGACTCCTTCTAAACTAATGAGACAACCAGCAGTTAGCCATGCACAGCGGCTCCCAATGGTCCGTCTCGAGTACTAGACCACCGTATTACCAGGTGGGTCCTCCAACCTTTAAAAGGACTACTAACCATACAATCCTACACCTAGTTTTAAAAACAAGAATTAACACCTGTGTACCTATTAGGTTTCTGTGCCAAAGGGACGCGGTGTTAAGGTCTATGAGGGCCGAAAAGAGCGCGCTCTTCACCTGAGACCTATCCTTCTTCCTCACCCAAGTTTTGCGTGGGGTTCCCTCCCACCCACAGAAGCCCATCTCTACAGCCCCATTCGCCAACTTCGGCGAGAATGGCAAGAAGCAGCAGCTTGGCTTTGACCGTCACGACACGAAGAGTCATACGGGCTTCAGAAAAACGGGTAGCTATGAATGATTGGTGCAACCCACCTTGCTGGATTATACCATTAACTCCTCTAAATCCAGTCTCTCTTTCCGTTCCTCAACGATGAGGTCTTGTACTGTCGGTTGGAGGAATTTAATCAAAACATAAGGTGGTGGTCTACCCCTTCTTCTCCTCGCGCCCTAAGCCCTCCTCCGGATCGTAGGGCGAGATTTGGGACAAGTAGGATAAAAGAAATGCAATCTCTTGCCAATTCATCAATCCAATACCTAGATGCAATCAAACCTAAGCATCATCCAAATCCCTACAACAATCTACTATACATTATGCATCTAGATCACAAATTAAATAAGAATGGTACACCAAAGGATGTGTTTATAGCTTAAAACTCACCCTTAATGGACTTGAAAACGTGTATTTTTACACTTATCAGGTAGTTCTCTATGCTGATTCCTTGGGCAACAAAAGTTTTCCTATACATCGTACCGCCACTTTTCGCTTTTACTCCCATGAATGCGGTAATGCGTGATTAGAAAAGGTGGGGAAAGTGGATACAGAAAAGGATTCTAAGTGGACAGTGACCCAAGGAACTGGACGTGAAGCGCGATTGGTGGGAAGATTTCAAGAGCAATTTGGGGAAAATGTTGCAGAACCACAACCATTGCTCGACGAATGAACGAAGAAATATAGGTGAAAGACAACTTTGTCCTCAGACTAACGCTACTTTGACATCAAACTAACGAGGATCCACTGTGGCTAATTTTTTTTAAACTAGTAGGACCGTCTAAAGTGGTCATTTTAAAGTTGAGGACCACACCTGGTAATACCCTAAATACTTTCGGAGGGAAGACCATTGGAGGTATTAACTCATACGAGAAATGACTCGGTTTCCACTCACCACTTAACGGCCATTTGACATAAATCCTAACGGAGGACCACGGGTGGTTATTTTTTAAAACTCGAGGACGTCTCGTGGTCGTTTAAACTTGAGGACCACACCCTGGTAATACCCTAATACTCGGAGGATCTATCTGGAGTATTTAACTCATATAGCCATGTGTTTGTTTCTCCATTAAAATCTTTTAACCGTGTGATGTCACAATTCATAATCACAAAAATACCCCTCCCTCTCCCTATATAAACTCCGGCGCCATTATTCCAAAAGACTTCAATTCCAACTTTGATCGGATCGGATCGGATCGGATCGGAGGCTTCATATATATTTCTTCCTTGAATTGCATTTTGGTCTATCCGTCTGCTCTCTCGTCTTCTATTATCTTCTCATTGTCCTTCATCATATCGGCAACCAAAACTGGCTAACTCTCAGGAAGAAAGCAGAAACAAGGCGGTGGTGATCGCCCTAATATGCCAGCCTGAGCTCACGCGACGTGGAAAAAAGTCCAGAAGCTTCTGGCCTCCGATCTGGAGTGGTGGTTCCATGGCCCGCCGTCGCACCAGTTTTTGATGCGCATCCTCACCGGCACTGTCGACGACTCCGCCGCCGATTCGTTGTTCCAGTTCAAGCACCAGACGATCGACGCCATCGGCTCCTCCGTGGTGGCTGGTGGAAGGCTGCGATCCGCCGCGCAACATCACCTGGGTTCACGCCTGGACCGTCACGGATGGGATAATTACCCAGGTCCGCGAGTACTTCAACACCTACCTCACAGTCACGCGCTTCAGCGACGCCGCAATTGCTCCGCTCTCCTGCACTTCCGTCTGGGAGAGCAGCCTCCCTAATCGGGGCGGGAGCAAATCTGTGCCGGGTCTCGTCCTCGCCATCTAAGGCCGGGTGGGTGGGTCAGACCCGACGCTCGCAGTCCCCACCTGTAGTACGTGAAGTACAACACTGGAAGCATGCGACTTTTTTCCGCATGTGCAGAAGAAGAAGAACTGCAGGCGTCTGCATTTGTCAGTTGTACTGTTTGGCTTTATGGTTGTGTTTTGTTTCGTCTGTAGTGATGTGTTTGGCTTGCAATAAAATCGTTTCGTTTAATTGGATAATTAGTATTTAGTAATCTACACACATAAGTATTGTTTTTAAAAAGCTTTTTTTTTTTTTTTTCTATTACTCTCCGGTCCCATTTTATGTGTTAAAGTTGCATATTTAAGTGTTTAAGTTTGCATACTGATGGGTGCGGCCTTATCTCTATCGTCAAAGCTTCCCAATCTAACTGCAGTGGCTAATTACAGAAAGCTTCCCAATCTAACTGCAGTGGCTAATTAGCAGAAGATTTGAAGATTTAAGCGTGTTTTGATAAATGGGGGGTGTTACGATAATTATAGTGACCATTTATAGCGGTCGCTTGACAGAAATACACCAACAGTGTTAACAAAAGGCACCAATAGTGTTAAGAAAAAGCACAACAATGAAATGCACAAATACACCATGGTAGGGAATACCCGACCGACCATGCCTTGGTTCTCTTCTTTCTTGTTTTGCAGGTTACAGTCGGATCCTTGTAGAAGAACCCGGTCGGTACCCGACCGTATTGCTCGACCGGGGTGTCAACCACCGAGCGGGCAGCCCTTAGGCGTAAGTGCTGACTAAAGAACAGTGCAGGCACTTAGACGCACGACAGCGGACGCCCCGAGCGGGTGACACGTGGTTGCTACGTGGGGAGCATGCCGACCAGCCGGATTCCAGTCTCAGGCTTCGCAGCTATAAATACCCACCAATGCAACAGTGTAAGGGACTTTTGGACGATCGATAGGTTGTACTCAGAGACTCCCGACCGCATCCAGTCGGTGCTCGTTGCAACAAAGTAGATTGTACTTAGGACCTTTACCGGATTAATAAAAGACTTTATTTGCTTTAATTGATCTGGACTTTATTGATAGTAAGTGCTTACGTGGTATTTACATTATCACACCAAAAAAACACACAAGTAACAACACACTCAAAAAATACTCATAAACTCACCACCCCAATAGTGTATTTTCGAACACTGTGCGGTGCTTTTATTCATACCTAATGGTGCGTTCTGGTGATGCGTACCTAATTTGTGCATGTTTTTTTTAGTGTACCCATTTTTCTAACATGGATGGTGTATATTTGTATAACTATTAGTGCGGGGCCGCACCTGAACTTAGCCACCAACACCGAATCACAAATACACCAGCATACGGTTAATAATGCACCAATAACGAACATAAAACACACACCACTATGATTTGCCCTATTCTGATGCCCAATGACGACTTTAGCCTTGCAGGATCGCGTAGTGTGAAAACCTGTGCGAAAATATTGGAGAATCTTGATGAATGTGATTCATTGAATTATCTAATCTAATGGCCTGCAATCGATGGACCGCATCGCCCCATATTATAAAATATGTCAGTTTATTTTGAAGTTATTAGTGGCTGGTATTTAGTAAGCACAAACTTAATGTAATTAAATATTTTAATGTATAATAAAATGATTGACTTTTGTATATTTTCCTTTAGTAAGAGTTAATTTGTATCACCCATAAGTTGGAAAAATCAAAATTGCTTGCCAAATGAATACCCAAGTCAAAGTTTTGTATGCATGATACAAATTGAATTCAAAATATGATTGTTTCGAGTAAGAGTCAAATTTACACTACCAAGTACCATAAAATTGCAGATAAATTACTAAAATTTGTTTCATTATGATGAGGATAACAGATCTTATATATATATAGAAAAAAAAAAAAAAAAAAAACTTTCAAACTTAACTTGTCAAATAATTTTTTTTGAAAATAAAAGGCTAATTCATTAATATAAACACAAATATTTACAATACAGATTGTTAGAATGACAATGCATTCTTTACAGTCAGACATAGAAACAAATTCCTAAGCAATGTTTTATAGAAAACTTTGATCGCGGACTGTTTTATAAATTTGAAGCCGAAGTTGTTGAATGAACTCGGTGCTTCTTCACAGATCTGGTCAAACATAGCTAGACTCTAATGTAACCATTTTATCATTCCACGGCTTATGAGGAGAACTCGCCAAAGAAATGAGAGGGAAACTTGCTAAAGAAACGAGAGCGAAACAGTCGCCAGAAACGAGAGAAAACAAACTAGTCAAAGGAACAAATGGATAAGTAGAACCAAAAGATAACAAAATAAATGAAAAAGATGATAGAAAACCTGTCATATCTAGAGAGTCTCTGACGCCTCTGAAAAAATGATCGGAGATAATATGAGATCTAACGCTTAATCCTAATGGAGTCTACTAATGGCACCGCCGGCTCAACTCTCCATTAGAGCGTCAGCCGGCAGCAGAGGATGGAGTGCAGGGCCTTTAGCAGTATGAAAAAGGAGAGAAAACAGTTGTTTGGAGTGAGTAAGGTCCGTTTGGTAAACCAGGAAAATGATCTTCTGGACAAATGTTTTCTGGAAAATGAGTCATTTTCCGGAAAACATTTTCCTTTCCGGTGTTTGGTTGCATTCTAGAAAACTGTTTTTGTGTGTTTGGTTCCATTTTTCTGCGAAAATGAGCTCAGAATTGTATAATCTAAACATTTTAATTATTTTATTCTAGAATATAAACATGATCAATAATATATAATAATATGCAATATTAATTTTAAATATAATAAAAATCAGCTAAGTTTTTCAAAAAAAAAAAAAAAAAAAAAAACTAATAAGTACATATCCAAAAATTTATGGTCGTGGTGGCGGTGTAGTGGTAGTCCGTGTTATTCGTTTACTAATAATAAATAAATAATAATATGATAATAATAATAAATAATAAATTGGTGGTGGTAATGAACGGTGGTGGTGTGGTGGAGGTGGTATGAGTGGTGGTGGCTGGTCGGCGTGGGTTGTCGGTGGTATGGTAATTACACCGAGGCGGGCGACGGTGGTTGCGGTAGTATCGGTGTGGTGGCGGCGGTGGCGGTAGTCCGGTGGTGGTAGATGATGATGGTGTGGTGGTGGTGGTGGTGGCCGGCGAG
>VALG01013976.1:0-21413 GCA_009835305.1 Ipomoea purpurea
ATCAGTGGTTTGCTGCTGTCCATCATATAAGATGATGGCATTAGTTGTGTTGCTTATCCCAACAAAGGCAAGTGGCAACAATTCACCACTTTTATAATAAACATACAAAGAAATCAAGATTCAGACACTTGTTTGTGTCATCATTTATCAAGATTTCACAACTTCACAATTACATATTTACATTATATTACAAACAGCTAAGGGCATTTAAGGGTCATACATCCATAAACATATTACATATTTACATTATAAAGAAGTCCAAATCCAGAAATTGTATTCAATTCATCATTATATGGATTTTAGTTAAGCGCTTCCACCAATAAATGAAAATTTCAAGTTTCAATCTTGAAAATTTCACATATAAGCCTTTTAACTTTGTAAGGGACATCACAAATCACAATAAATAGATCACATAATATCACAAAATCTCATAGTTTCACACTGCTTCCACCATAATATGTCAGAAAATATTCATATTTCATAATATATCACAATATATCCAAATATAAAACTAGGGTTTGTGTTTAAAACTGCTTCCACAATTATATATCAAATATATCATAACATATTCATAATATATCACAATACACTGAATAAATCACAAAATACAAAACTGGGATTTGCGATTAAAACTGCTTCCACAATAATATATCACAATATATCAAAACATATCCATATATAATATATCATAATATATCACAATACACTGAATAAATCACAAACATAAAACTAAAATTTTGGATAAAAACTGCTTCTACAATAATATACAATATATATCAAAACATATCCATAATGTCTCATAATATATCACAATATTTCACAATACATTTAATAAATCAGAAATATAAAAACTAAGATTTGCGATCAAAATTGCTTCTACAATAATATATCACTATATATCAAAACCATGGTTGCAGTAGTCGCTAGGCTCTAGTCGCGCGTCCGGACAGCGCCTAGCGCTTAGGCGGTCTAGGCGGGCGCCAAAAGAACAGTGGTAGACTTGTTTGACAATTTTAATGAAGTTGTTTTTAACATTTAATTAAATAACACATCCAAATAAATGAATTAATGATAATTCATAAGTCATAACATCAAACAATGGTTTAAAAAAAACTTAAAACAATATTAAAATTAAAAAAATACTCAAATACTGAAACCTACTCAAATACCTTTTGTGTGCAATCGATGCCAGGGAGAGACTTCCAACAAGTATGCCAATATCTAGTTATCTGGGTGAGTGTATATGAGTTAGGGTGGGTTCATATAGGAGTTATTGGTTGATGTTTAGTGTGTAGTTGGGTCGTTTAGCACTGCGATGGGCGGGTGGGTGTTTGTCTGTGGAGTGTGTTATCACTACAACACACTATAAATGTGTAATTAAATAATCCTTGGCGATCGTGCCAATTCGACGACATGGTGAGTTATTTTACTCCGCTAACTTGACGCTAGGTGGTCTAAATCTTGCGATGTTATTTTGTGCGCTAAGGTTCGGTCGACGCCTATATTGTGGGGTGTGTATAGGGGGCGCGGAGGGCGGGTACCTACGTTGTGTGAAAATGCTTCATGTGTCATGAGGTCGTCTATTGCTTTTTCTTATGTACTGTTGTTTTTTTTTTGTTGTGGGGCGGTGGTGATTCTTGTAACAACCCTTTTTGCATCAATAGCAGTTGTTTGTATCATTTTTAATTTAGTGATCATGGGATGTAGTATGAGTAGTTGATTTGGGTGTGTGGTGGATTTTTTCCGTCGTTAAGCGAGAGAGAGAGGCTGTACAGGCGTATAGGGACTGACTGGAGATATTATTTTGGTTCGACGCCATGTGTCGCTGCTTTGGTCTTTGTATGGATATTCACATATATGGTTCATATCAACAGGTATTGTGGTTTAATAAATCAGTAAAACATGAACTTGAGGTTTTTTGACGATTGTTTACTTTGTTTCCTCTTTGGGGCTCTGAAATGATTTTTTTTCCCGGAGTATACAAGTGCGCGTCTGTAATCTATTTATATTCTATCTTTCTTATGAGCTTTTCCACGAGAAGGGCTTCACGTAATCTATATGTCTGCCGAATCTTGTCCTTCCGGTTCGAGAATTGATAGTATTCAGACTGCCACCGTTCCTATCCTGTCTTCCAGAGAGTGAGTACATAGATATGAGATGGATAGGTGGTCTATGAGATTTTTCAGTGGGAACAGCAATAATCATTGTATTGAGAGTCAGAGTATTGTTCGGACTATCAGTTTTTGTTTTTGTTTTTCATGAAGAGGAAGTTTCTGTTTTGGTTTTGTTTGGTTGTGTTCTGAGGGTTTGCTTGGTTGTGGTTGTTTTTGTTGCGTTTTTGTTCGTTGTTTGTTGTGTTACATGTAGGTTGGGTGTGACAAGGGAAGTAGAGAGTAGACAGGAATAATGTTCTGGAATGTGTCTGTGTTGACTAGTGAGATCTTATGGTCACTAGAGGTGGATGATGGGAGGGAGGAGATGAAGGTCATGAGTAGAAGAGTGAAGGATGATGATATAAGATGTGCTAGTAAGTGAAACTGCGAGAATGTATGGAGAGTGGTGTTCGTTTCAATCTTATTAGGCATGATATATGTGATTGTTATTTTTGCGTTTGGGTTTTGTTGGAGTGTTCTTGTTAAAACAGTACGTTGTGGTAGGCATTTTAGCATATTAGACCCTAAACCCTGATATTTATTAGGTTTTCTTGTGAGTAGTGTCGGTGGTGCGCAGTATCTATATATTGCGTAGATAATATGTTCTAATATTCCTATTTGTTGTGGAATGCATCTGGTGATCCGACGGCGTTTTCGTAGTCGATGCGGTTTCCGGCATATGCAGGTGGATTCTTGGTTGTGCTAATCGAGTCGGAGTGGCTTAGTTGTTTGAAAACTCAAACTATGTCCGAGTTCAGTTTCATGATCTTAGTGGTCGGGTTTGCATAGCCTGAGAGTAAACTGTTTGCATACATATTGTTACATACCAATTATGTCAATATATAAATTTCTGATATGTTTTGTAATTTTCGAAGTTTTTTACTGTTTTGCAAGGTTGAAATTTCTGGGTTTCGATGTGAATTATATCTATCCCTGTTCTCATACGTGGCTATTAGGAGCTATAGTTGATCATATATAGTATCTCATGGGTCCGGCCTCACAGTGCATTACATATTTGTGTGTTTTGTACTTTATAATATATTGACTTTTTTTACCCCTTTGTTTTTAGGTCTTGTATTGGTTCGTACATTATGCTAAGTTGTTTTATATCTCTGCATTTGTATTAAACTTCGTTTGGAGAATTTTATTTTGTTGATTGTTACCAGAAATACAAACATATATGAAACCTGTACTGATACACCACTGTGTTCCTGGTGTGGCACTATATTTGTTGTGACTAATTATTTAGCATCTAAAATCTGGTAGTTTAATAAGACCTATGTGTGAGTGTTGATTCTCTTGCGTACTTCCACTTTCCCCCACAAAACATCTAGAGGTCTTATTTCGCAGCTGCCTCACAGGGTTGTTTTATTATTTATCAGCTTTGGTATCTATCTAGATGAATCTGTCAGATCCTATGTGCTGCCGGGCAATAATACTTTTTATTTTTTTCTACTCACTATTGCTTAACTATACAGATTGCGTTCCAACTATTTGTTGACAGTACTTAGATCTATAGGGTTTCAGCTGATTAAACATACATACATAAATGCTAAGATATCATCGTAATCTGCTACTGTTCTTAGCTCCAACTGTATATGTTCGATCCCATTCTATGAACTTTAAGATTAACACATATTATATATTTTCTAATTATGTTGGACGGAGTATTGTTTTCTTCGTGATCACGGGAGTTATGCGTCGAAGGGTTTGTGATTCCTCGCTGAATATATTATCCATTTCTTCAATTCTGTTTTTCTTGTTATTCGCAGTTTTCTAACACTCTGAAATTAAATCTAGTGTTTTTCTAGATAGTTTATTAGTGATTAATTTAGAAGACAGCTGACAGCCCACGTGCACTCACAGCTTATGGAGCCTAACCTTTTTTTACTATTCCCAGATTTGTAATAGCTAGACTAGGCTTTTTGGCACCCACAAAGTTGGCATTTGCTAAATTATGTGCCAAGCAATGAAAAATTGAGAATGGAGACCCTAGAGCAGTTAAATATATAATTAATTAATTAATGTGTTGTAGGGTTACGATGTAACAAAGACTAATAGTCTTTAGTATGAATAATATTATGTATTCAGTATTTGAAGATGAGTGTTGATATTATCGAATGTAATTCAAATAATAATATAATTGTTGGTTTTATGGTTTATGGGTATTCGGGCTACTTAGGTCAACATTACCCTAAAATACTAAGTAAAAGAGAGTATATATGAGAAAAAATAAGAGTAGAGTAACTTTAAGTGTCTTGAAAATTGGATCCCTTACAATGTACGTGACCCGTGGGGTATTTATACAAGGAGTATGATCTTGAAGAAGGCAAGAAAGAAGAAATTAACTAAAAGAAACTTAAGAAAGCTTCTAATTAAAATTGTTAGAGTATCTTCCTTAGGTGAAAAAAAGAAGTTACTTGGCGTACAAGGAAAGAATCTCCGTTAAATCGAAAAATGGTCACACACACGCACGTGCGCACACGCGCATACACCAATTCATATGGAATGAGACTTTAGAAAAATCTCTAATATCTACAAAACGATAACTCAATTAGTATGGAACATCATTATTATGTTCTTAGAAGTGCTTGCGACTAGATTGCGACAATGCTTTAGGGATCATCATTGAAAGAGCGAAGGGCCATATTTGATGAGGGAAAGAAAACCATCCCCAACTTTTGAACGCAAACCCAATTCCGGCATTATTTTAATTTGCTAATAAATAAATTAAAGCTAGCATGTTGGGCATTCTGTGCCCTTCCATCATGCACTGTTTTTCCCTTTATTATGATGAATATGATATTCTTTGTCAAAATAAGTTTTCCAAAACATTCCAAGAATTATGGCTCCAAGTTGCATCTATACTCAACAAGGACTACGTAGCCGTACACATGTTTGCTTCCAAATTACAAAGCTCACAAACTCCTCCTTCTTCACATGCAAATATATATGACGAAACGTAACTTTTGCAGGTCAACAATATCATGGCAAGGCAATGTTCGAGATACGATGAATTGGCAGTAGAAAAGTAAACTATATGTAAATAATAATATAATTTTGCTTTGGAAGTTGTTGTCTCGTTGAGTTGTTTAGCATGTGTATAGTCTTACCCAAATCTAGCATATATGCGTTATTAGCTTTCGTATATTATAATAATATATACTATATATATATATATATATATATTATATATATATATATATATAATATATAATATATAGATATGCTATATAATATATATATAGTATACTAGTATAATATAAGTAGTATGATATACTATTAGATATAATATATTTATAGAATGGGACGGAGCCAGAAATTCGGGTGAAGGCGGCAAAAGAAGTACGGACGAGTTAGAAATTTTTTCTAATAAAGGGCGAAATATTAAAAACAAAGATATATTTTAAAAAAAATTTAATTAATTTGATAAAATAAATTTGAATAGAAAGCACATTATAATTACCACATCTCATTATTAATAATAAAAGAAAATTATCATATATACTATGTGTGTGTATTAAATAATATTAAAAAGCTATGAAAAACACTGTAAAATAATATGATTAATGCTAGGATTTCAAAACCTTAACCTTACACCCAATTCCTAAACATGTAGGGCTCTGTTTGTGCGAGGCTAAGCTAGGAGCTTATAGCTTATTTTAAGCTACTAATAAGCTATAAGCCCTGTTTGGTAAGTGTCCAAAATAAGCTCCTAGCTTAAAATAAGAGCTTTTTGAAAAGCTATACTTCAGGTAGCTTTCAAAATAAGCTACTAGCTTCCTAACTTTTTTTTCCATCTTTACCCTTATTATTTTAAAGTAATGACATATTTTAACCTTATGAATTAAAATTATTTCTCTTCCTATCCCAACTTTCACGCCAATCCCTTATTATTATCTATATTATTATTATTATTATTATTATTATTATTATTATTATCTTATTATCATTATTATTAATTATTATTATTATTTAAATTAGCAATAATGGCTTCAACCAATGACAATATTGCTATTTTATTATGGGATGCTAGATCATGATCATGCTAATAGTTTTATTTTAAAAATGTTTTATTTTTTTTTTGAAGACGAACTGTTAAATTTTTAATATATAACAAACTAATTTAAATTTTATGAAGATGTCCTTTTTAGTCTTTTTACATTTATCAGCTTATCCAAAAGCTAATTTTACCAACACTTTCAATCATAACAGCTAGCTTAACAGCTCTTCAATTTTCAGCTCCGAGCTTATAGCTTTTCAGCTAGGTTTGCCAAACAGAGCCGTACTCTACCAACTAATCTATACTCATTCTTGTTAACATTTAATAATTTTTTTATACTAATACTAAAACTTTTACTATATATACTATATACATACAAAGATTATATAGGGGGGTGGGGGTGGGGGGGGGGGGGCAGCCGCCCCTGCCCCCTCTTTGGCTCCGTCCCCTATAATATGGTTGCATTCAAATACAAATCAATCACTTAACAAATTTGATCTCGTGCACACATTAAAATACTTACATGCATATAGCGCATAGGAGGAAAAATCACAATCCATCCATCAAAGCTCCATACACACATTAACATACTTACATGCACACATCGCGTAGGAGGAAAAAATCACAATCCATCCATCAAAGCTCATGCACATTAACATACTTACATGCATACTGCCAACAATATCTGTGACTAGCTCGTGCACACATTAACATATTTACATACACACAGTTTGTATTTTAAGGGAGATTGTATTTGAAAATATATATATATATATATATATATATATATATCAGGTGAGAACCAACTGCCCAAGAAAAACCGAGAACCATTGTAGCTATCCACGTATCTAGATCTAAAGTATTAAAACAATTGTTTTTTAAAAACAAAAAAACACAGTGGCATTTTCCTAAATAATTGAACTTTGAAGTTCAAGTAAATTGTGCTAAAAGTGCAAGTAATAGTTTCATATAGTGCATCTAAGTGCAAGTAAAATGTATTAAAAGTGTAACAAATAATGTACACTGAGCATCAATATTAAGGGCACCTAACATTATCATTAGTTACACCAATGTGAAAAACATTACCATTAAGTGCATTTATTTTAAAAAGGTAAATTTACTTGATTGCACTATTAAGTGAAAATGGTTGTACTTTTAAGTGATTTTTTGTAAATAGTTGTACTTTTAAGTGATTTTGTTTGCACTTTTAACTTGCACGTACACTTGCACTAGTTACTTACACTTTTAACACATGTTACTTGAGCCAAAGTTAATTTGAGTTATTTGTGAAAATGCCACCGTGGTGTTTTAAAAAAATTACATTTGATCAATTAAATTTGAACACGTGACATGACTGCGATTGATTTTCAGTTCTTTGCTAGGCATTCGTTCTCACATAAACGTGTCTTTGTATATATATTAAAGTAATTGTATTGATTTCTCTGGTATCGAGTATAACCTAAAATAATTTTGGGATTCAGTTAGATACTTTGGGTACTTTTATTTTTATTGTACAGTGTGTATGTGTGTGTGTGAACGAGTTTTAGCTTTTAGTGTGGCACGTGCATATGCTAGTGGTTGAAATGACTATAAGGAGGGGTAATGTGTACTCCGATTGCTAGGGTGAGGAATTCAAACCCCAACTTGATTTGTAAGCTCCTCATATCTTACTGGTGACAATCCAAAAATTTATTTTATAAATTCAGTTTTAAGAAATTTCAAAATAGCCATTTTTCACTCCATAAAAATTTTTGCAATAAAATCGGTGTTAAAATAAAATATTTTGAGCCACTTTAAATAAATTCAACACCGAAACATGATTTGGAACAAAAATCCTAAATTCTCGGGTACAATTCGTGCCGAGTTTTGAATTGAAAATTTCATCTGAGTGAGACCGGAGAGATCTGAGAAACCTAAATCAAGTGTCTATTTAGAAATCATTTTGGGAAATTCATTTTCAACCACAAAACTACTTTTAAAATCATGATTTTGGACCATGGTCTATGAAGCATGGTGAACCACACCACTCCAAAACCCTTGTCTGATCTTGTAGAACAACCACCAAATTACCACCTTACCCTTCACCAATCATTGAGTATCTTCCTAGGGTTTTGCACCCATATAAAAGGAATAGTAAGCCAATGTTTTCTCCTGATTCCACTATTGGTTCCCACATCTTTAAGCTCTGCAATCACAAGAAGAAAACATAGTAAGTATTCTTCAAGTTTTAGCCTTCATTTCCTTCCAAGTTTCCTCTCTATTCTCTCTATCTCTGAGACTTATTAGTAAGAATGGTTGTAGTGGTTTGTTTGAGATGTTTAGGAGGTGAATGAGGGTGTAGTTAGATTGGGAAGAAGGTGGAATCCCAGCCAAGAGAAGAAGTCTACAAAGGTATAACACCATGGACTCCCAAATCTATTTTTGACTCTGTGAAGTCATTGTTTCTGCTTAGAAATGAGTTGAAATGCTAAATAATGTGTGTTTGAGCTAGTAGAATGTGCTATTACTGAGCTTAGATGTGTTGTTGATGTTTTGGGGGTGGTTATCTACCTGAAAATGTTTTATAGGTGAAGAAGAACTCACTGGTGCACAACATAGTGTGCACCAAATGAGAGGCGGGACTAGCCAACAACCCTAGGAGGGAGCCGTTGGCTAGGGTCGTGGAGGAGCGGCCCTAGGGCACGGCTCTAGGCAAGAGTCGTGGCCCTAGGCTGCCGCTTGGCGGCTCTAGGCCGCGGGGCTCCTCAAGCCCCGCCACAAGCCCCGTTAAGCAGGAGTTGTGCAGTGGTCGGACCCTTGTGGCTTAGCTACATGTCGTTTTGGACCGGACTCACTAGATCTTGAGACTCGGATACTCGGGGTTGTCACGAGCACATTTAGAAATTGATTTCATGGATTTTGGAGTAGAATTGAGCATTATGTGATTGAAATCGTGAAGGAGAATGTTACAGAGGTTGTTTGTGAATGTTATAGTGGAGGAAAATGCTAAGTGTTGGTTTTGGCTATTTATTTGAGAAGCATGAGAATTATATGAATGTTAGATAATGGAATATGATCAATATTTGTTAAGTTTTGCTAGAAAAGCATGCCTTGATGTCTAATTGACTTGTTGAGATGATTGCCAAGATTATTACAGTTTACAGAGCATGTTTACAGTAAATAAGATTATGTTGAGCATTTTGAATTCAATAGCATGTTGAGTACTTGCTTAGTGTTTGCTAATGAAGAATTGCTAAATTATGATTTATGAGCATGTTTATAGAGTTGTTGAGAATTCACAGTGAAAAGATAATTGAAGTTCATTCTACAGTAAAGTGCATATTTGAGCATATCATGTTTTAAAATGCATAAATGGCCAAAGTGAGCCTAAGTATTATTTTCAAAGACTCATATATATTTTAGAAATCCATTTTCTTGTTGCATTGAGAAATTGTTGAGAAGTTATGTGCATAAGGTTGCATAAGTAAAGAAGTTGCATGAGATATATATGCTATCTATTGTGAGGCAAATAGTATTTTGGAGGCCCATTAGGACTATGTCATTTCGGAAGAAAAGAGAAAGATCGGTTAAACCGGCAATATCGAAAGAAAGAAAGCAAAGCAAGAAATGGACATTGCGACCCGATATGAAATAACAAGGTAGATATTCCCGAGTTACTAGGTTGGAAACTGCCCGCCAGGCTTGGAATCCTGGTCAGGGGTGTGCACGGTGATAGTTCGATACCTGATTCCACAGAGTTTGAGAAAAGAACCAAGAGAGTGGTTCTACGGGCGAGATGAGTATTAGGCCGGCTAGACGCCGAGCCCAGAGAGGTCTATCCACCTCATGGTGAAGTCCTACCTCGCCTATGATTAAAGAAAGCAATCCAGTCAAGAGACTCGAGAGAAAGCAATCGAGTCAAGAGACTCAAGAGAAAGTAATCGAGTCAAGAGACTCAAGAGAAAGAAAGCGAGTCATTGTAACTCTAAGATACCTCCACAAGAACAAAAAGTATTCTTTTACAAAAGGAGTGTTTATGTATATCTATCTATACGTATACTAAAAGCATCATGTTTATTTTTATTGCCTGAATCAAGTATGATTGCACAAGATTGCATAATGAGTATGATTGCACAAGATTGCATAATGAGTATGTTTTGTACAAGATTGTTTGTACAAGATTGCATAATGAGTATGATTGCACAGATTGCATAATGAGTATGATTGCATGAGATTGCATAATGAGTATGATTACACTAGATTGTATGATGAATATATGATAGCATGAGATTGATTTAGATTATATGATAACAAAGTTTTCTTATTGAGTTATGTGTTAGCATGAGATTGCTACTGAGATATTAGATAGACTGGAGATTATTGATAAGTTAAGTATGTGCTGATGAAGCTAGATAATTGTGAATGCATGCCTATTTGGTGATTAGGTTGCAAGCATTTAGAAACCCTGTTGAGCATGATAAACTGTTGTTGAGTGATTGAGAATGGTTGATCTTAGTATGTGAAACAAATGTTTTCCAAAAGTATATACACTAGTACTTTACAAGGTTGAGTGGAGTTATACTTAGCTTCATGCTAACGGGTTTGTTTTCTACTTTTTGTTTCTTAACCCCTTTCAGATGGGCCCAGTTCGTGAGAGAGAGTACGAGATAGACTAGATATCTTAGATAGCTTTTGTAGTCTAAACTCTTGATGATGATTTACTCTTTTGAGACTTGTAGATGACTACCCTATGTTTTTTATGGTGCTGGACACCGGGTTTATCCCCTAGTTTGATTGATGTTTAGTTAGACTTTTTATGTTTTAGTTCTTATCCTTAGACTGTGCAATCACCGTGAAGGGTGAATTGTGGCGGTGACACCTCTACTAAGTTGTTTAGTAAGTTTATTCTGTTGTTTTAGTTTATCTTTAAAGGTTTAGTCTGTTATAAATTTAAGAAAAGTGGAGTTTTTACATTACTGCACTATCGCATACATCCCGTGATTTGTTCATTTCGTTAGTCTTAGGGACGGGAGATAAGGGCCAAGTTGGGGGATAACATATTTTTTATTAAACCTTGCTTTTGGTGTTATATTAGATATTAATCATATTATAAATACATTTATTTAATTATACACATGGTTGTAGTAGGCGCTGGGCGCTAGTCGGGGCCCGGGCAGCGCCTAGCGCCTAAGCGGCCTAGTCGGCGCTAGGCGGAATCTAGGCGGCGCTAGGCGGTGGCGAAAAAAAACAGTAGCAGACTTGCAATTTGACAATTTTAATGAGCCTGTTTTCAACATTCAATCAAATAACACATACAAATAAATGACATAATGACAATTCATAAGTCATAATATCAAAAAAATATTTAAAAAAAAAAACTCAAATGAAATACCCAAATACTTCAATCATCCAAAGATTTAAAGTATCAAAACTAGTCTACGAGTGTATATATGTCATATTATATGTATATGTCATATAAATGGAAAAAATTAGCAAGGTCGAGTCGGTCGGGTTAACTCGACTAACTCGACAGAAATTGACGAGTTAACTCCGGCGGTAATCGGACGGTTAGGCGCTAGGCGGCTGAATTAGGCGCTAGGGCGGGAGTAGGGCGAAATCGCCACGGCCTATGGGCGCCTAGCGCCTAGGCGCCGATTACTCGGTGCCTAGGCGGATTTTTACAACCCTAATTATACCTAGTACAACCATGCTGCACCTAATACAAGAGACACATTTATAAATTGATATACGAACGTCGTATGTTAATTATATATATATTATATATATCATATATATATATATATATAGTACACACACGGTGTCGGTCTTTTAATAAAAAGTCGACGCCGTATGTTAATTAATTTTTTTAAAAAAAAAAAATATAAATAACTATACGAGTCGGTTTTACCTAAAAGTCGACGTCATAAATGTTATTAAATTTATTTATATATATATATATATATATATATATATATATATATTATATATATATATAATATTATATATATATATATATATATATATATATATATATTACGGCGTTTGGCTTTTACCTAAAAGCCGACGTCGTATGTTAATTATTATTTTTTAAAAAATATAAATAATATACGACATTGGCTATACCCTAAAAGTCGACGTCGTATGTTAATTATTTTTTAAATAAATAAATATATACAGCGTCGCTTTTAGTTAAAAGTCGAACGTCGTATGTTAATTAATTTAATTTAAAAAACATACGACGTCGGGTATTTTAACCGACATCGTATCATTTACTTACGACGTCTCTAAAGTCGCCGTCGAAAGATACCGACGTAAATGTGGGTATTTTAAACCGATGGTTAAAACCGTTTTCTGTAAATAGTGCCTTATACTTTTCATATATATATATATATATATATATATATATATATTATATATATATATATATATATATATATATACTATACTATATATATGTATATATATATATATATTATATATATATATATATAATATTTTTGTGTGTGTGTTGGGGACATTTTTATAAGAAATTACATATCTATTTTTTTCTTAATATGATAAAATAATTAAATAATAAAAATATGAGTTAATTCCACCGGGGTCCCCTGTTTTTTAGTCTCAAACTATCATTTTTGCCATTTCACATCACATACTATTATTTTTTGAACACTTTTAGTCCTTTTAATAATTTTCATATTTTTAGTAAGGACGTTTTTGTTTCTTCATATTTTTCTTTTGTTATTTTTCCCGTTTCAACCAGTTTAATTGGTTTATGACTTTACTAAAAATCTATTGAAAAAATGGTTACTAAACATCAGATGTTACATAAAGTTCTCAACCAATTAAACCGGTTGAAACTAGAAAATTAACAAAAGACAAATATGAAAAGACAAAAATGTCTTTACTAAAAATAGGAAAAGTAATGAGAAGACTAAAAGTATTCAAAAAAATAATAGTTCAGGATGTTAAATGATAAAAATGATACTCACTAAATTTAAAATTGTCACAAAAAAATAAAGAATCTCTGATGAAATTAACTCTAAAAATATTTTGTATTTCTATTTTATGAGACACAAGAGAATGCAATTGGTAATGTAATAGTATTGAAAATTATTGTCGATATGCAGCAGCAGGATCCGTAAGAAGAGACGACAATATGACGAGGGAGGGTTTCAATTCATAGGTTATAGCAGTTTTTTGATGTTACAAAAGTAGCATATATTATATTATATTATGTATCCTAGTTAAGTGCGCCAGCCCCCCGTTTTCTGTTTAAAGTTGAATTTCATTTGCTAACAGTAACGTCGAACATCATCCGTCATACAGCAGAAGATGCATCTATCTCACTTCGATTATTGTTTAAAAGACAAAGAGAAAATCAGAGATTAGGTAGCTTGTCATTTGACATTTCCTTCATTCATTGCCTTTTTTTCTTAACCGTACACAGTTTCACAGTAGCTGCGCTGGACCATCTCCCCACATCCGTTATGCCCCAGCCCTATCACCCTGAAAAGGTGATTAAATGAGTAAAACATAAATCTTTTACTTAAACATCAAAAATTTTCTATATGTACAGGATTTTGTGAATTTTTTTTTTTTTTTTTTTTTTTTGCCTCTTGAATAATCAGTAAGAGTTGTATAAAGTTTTTTTTTTAATGCAGTTTACCTCTTTTGACTCTCGTGTTTCCTGTGCACAGCCTCTTCACCCAAAAAAAATAAAAAATAAAAACTTTAACTCCCTTTTCCCCAAATAAGTCAAAGTAATAAATAATATCAACAAGGAGTAAAAGTGAAAGTATATATGTATCATATCACTTGTTTTTAATGTCTTTTATCCTAACATTTGAGCTGAGTTCTTTGTGTTGGAGTTAGGATGGAGCAACCAACGTGTACTCTCAATTTCTACAACATTTTTTTTTTTACCTCTGATTATATATTGTTTTTGTTTTTAAAAAATTATGACAGGATAAGCAGTTGTTACCTGAATATACACGTACTCTGAGTAAGTTAAACTTGAAACCTTGTAATTATCAAGTCAACTACCCAACCTGGATAGGCTTGACCCCATAAAGTCATAAACAACTTCATCTTATCCAAAGAGGAGGTAATGAGACTAAGGAATATATAGGTGAAAATAAAAGAAACCCCTCATTCTACATGTTGAAATGTCTTGGATTTAACCTGTTCACTCTTTAAAGCTGGACAGCATTGTTAATCAAAGTCAATAGGTCTAACGTTGAAAAGAAATCTTAACTTTTTCACTTTTACTCACCATTTTTAACCTTAATCACCTTTATGATTACAGATTTGATGACAGAAGTTTCCTAATACCAGTGCAATTAAACCACAAAGTTCATACTGTACTTAAAGAAAGAGTTCATTTCACTTATATATAATTGGCATTCACCCCTGTAATGCATAAAGTACCACAGTAAAAAAAGAGTAGACAGGAATCACAGGATTGGTTAACTCATATTATAATTGGAGTTTTGTACCTTTTGCTGTCATTGCTTTATTGATTTGTTAAAGCTTGCTGTCACAACCATTTTTATATTAAAAAGTTTGCAAAAGTTGAGAAAAGGTGTCTGTTTAATCAGATCAGGAATTAGATCTTAGATTACTAAATGAAGTCTTTTTTTTTCTCTTTATTTTTTGTTTTTATAAATTTTTTTGTTTTACTTTTAACTTGCCAACATTGAAACCGGATCAATCCTTAATATACATTACAAGAAAGTTAACTTAAGTTTAGTCTTAACCTAAACTTTGATGCTTTTCTCAAATTTAATCCTATTTTGTTCGTAATCTTTATAGTTTTACCAAATTTAATTATTCATCTTATCAGATGTATCAGGCCACTAACGACTATTAACTCATCCATAGACAAATATTTGAATTTCATATGCAAGCTCTCATATTTGTCAGTGAATAATTAACAACCCATAAAGCAGTACCATTTCTATATTGTATGCTCTTTGATTGAGTTTGTAGTAGCTGGAGTTTTCACATGTTATTATTGTTAGTGTTATATTCAGATTCTAACCTCTATTCATTACTGTTGAATGTGATAGACAATCATTCTCTATATCATATACCCCTAAAGAAGTTCAGAATTATAGGAGTATGTTTTCGCCTATTCTTTTAACATATGAGCATCACTGGATAGATCTCATCTCAGCCACTGCACTATGTTTATTTCTCAGTTACGTTCTCACAGAGTTCTTTACCAATTTGGTTGTCATATCCTACTTAAAATCAATTGGTGCAGTGATAAATAGGTGGACATTAACCATTTAATCACATCCCTATATGATAAGTCACATCACCGTACCACGTCTCGAATCGAGCAAGGGCTGAACTCGGCGAATGGGGTTTGCTCTTAATAATGGGTCGGGAGAAATGCAAGAAGAGAGTGTGCATGATGAGTTCAAAGAGTAACATGCACCTGAGTAGTAGTTGCAATAGAATCCTAGCTGGCAATTGGCAAATTTGTATAAATTAAATGCATGCATAAAATCTCGTAGCCTGTAGGTATATATGTACCATTGGAGACCAAAACCTACCACAACTCCACAAGGAGTGTCTGGCCGGGATGGAGTTGTTCAAGGAAATGGACTACAAACCAAACCCTTTGCTGGTAAGGAACTCAAGACAGTTCGTGCTGGCCTGCCCCAATACATGAAGGCTGAATTGAAGCCACCAACTACTACTATACATACATGTTAGTACAACTTAATCTCGATCTGCTGCATTTCAGAAACCCTTACTTAGCTTTTTGGTAGGCCCAATTCCATCCTGTCAGATCATTTATATTTATAGTATACATATATCATCCATTCCCTGATTATCAATCATCATCCCAGCAAAATGCATGGGAAAATTATATTCATCATTTATTAAAGGAATTGAATGATTTTTATGTTCTGTGAGACCTGAGAAAAAAGGCACTTCTTTCTGTACAGTACGTTCTTGACTCCTTTGAATTGAAGTGGCGCAAAACCCCGGTCCCCATTAATTGCTACCAAATTTTGCTGCCGTCGTGTTAGACCATAGCTGGGTAACAGTGACGTTCAATTCTCGATCGGGTAATTCAAGAATACTAATCAAATACCCGCGGTCCAAAACACATCATTAATTACAATGAGCTACAAATTCAACGAGAATTATATTGCTTTGACTCGGTCAGCAACCCATAATCCAACGTTATATTTCGTTAATTGTTTAAACAGTTTTTGGTTTAATTTGTTGTCTGTGGAAGTCAATAAGCCAATCAGGCAAACCTCTCCTCACAAAACGTTGAATCCTCTATTTCAAGGGCCCAGGACTCGACAGAACATTTGGGAGTATGGAAATCACGGTGACTCAATTGGCTAAACATACATGATCAAATGTCGATGTGCACAAGAAATTTCCCCACTTTAGGCATAATTCTCACACTGCTGCTATTCAAGTTCGAATATTGGTCTCTTTTCCCAAACCTTCCTTCATCCCGCAAGGCGTAATCCCTCACCCAAGGATCTCACACCCTGGGCCAGCCCAAGAGTGAGAGGACCAATGCCTAGTGCCTATCATCACTGTTATCAATGTTTTATCTTGTGTCCTTGCCCATAATTTATCATCCAAAAACCAATTGAGCTATTTTGTCTGGACAAAATTTATCAACTAAGCTAAGTGATGAATGTATATGTGGGCAAGCTCACACGGATTTAATTCACTAATTCAATAGTAATATTTGGGTTCAAAACTAGACAATGACAATATGAAAAGGTCACTAAGTTAACATGATTTATATCATCTCAAATGTTTTGTGGGACTGTGGTGGAATGTATATATGTTGGCAAGGCAAACCTCCCCCATGTTAAAACGTTACATACCGTCGTGAAGTGGAATAAGTTCTTAGGTTTAGAAGACTTTTGAGTTAGCAAAACAAGGAAGATGAGAGACAGCGGTGAAAGCAATAAATATGAATTTCTGGGAGTACTAAATTTCTTTAAAGATAGCCTATCAGCAATGTCTGAACACGGCATATTGGTAGCGAGGAAGTTTGGTTTTCGATGTCTTTCATTATTTTACAACCTTTAATTACCTCACATCACATGGTCCCCTTTTTCTACACTCTCATAAATCTTTCAATTCATTCATTTCCCAGTCTCCTTCTCCCTCTAAATAACCTCTTTCTCTCTGGTTTTTAGTATAGGGAGGAAAAGATCAGAGATGTTGAGACCTTTTCAAGAATCATGACTACTTTCCAAACCTTTAATGTCGGGAGAATTGTTTGCTTCTTTCTTCTTGTTTTTCCTTGTCTTGGGCTTAACATTGATGGGGTTCTGTTGATGAGTTTCAAGTTGAGTGTTTCCAGTGATCCTCTGGGCGTGTTCAGTAACTGGAACGCCGGCGACAACACGCCGTGCTCATGGCGCGGCGTCACTTGTGAGACGGCTAACGCTTCCGACGCCGACGGCGGTCTCAGAGTTACTGGGTTGGCGCTTCCCGATTCTCAGATTCTCGGCTCTGTCGTTTCCACTCTTGGAATGATTCACTTCCTTCGGAATCTTGACCTCTCTAACAATTCCATCAATGGCTCCATTCCCTCCGCTCTCTTTGCTGCTTCGCAGCTTCAAAGTCTCGATTTTTCCAACAATCAAATCTCCGGCCAGCTGCCGGAAACCGTTGGCCGTCTCAGGAGTCTTCGGTCTCTGAATCTCTCCGGTAACGCGTTAGCAGGTGTGGTGCCGGAAAGCTTAGCGGTCTTCAGAATCTAACGGCCGTTAACTTGAAAGATAATTACTTGTCCGGGTCACTTCACGGCGGGTTCGACGCCGTCCAAGAATTGGATTTGTCGTCTAATTTGATAAACGGATCTTTGCCTCCAAACTTCGGGGGAACCAATCTGCGTACCTCAACGTTTCCTTCAACAGATTTTCCGGCGAAATCCCGCCGGAATTTTCCAGCAGGATCCCGCCGAACGCGACCCTCGATCTCTCCTTCAACAATTTAAGCGGCGAAATTCCAGAATCCAGTGTTTTCTTGAACCAAGACGTGAAAGCCTTCGCCGGGAACCCGGAACTGTGCGGCGTCCCACTGGAAAACCTCTGTCACGCGTCGGAACCAACTTCGCCGCCGGCAATCGCCGCCATTCCAAAAACAATACAGTCAAATCCGCGGCTGCGGACTCGCCGGATTCCGGCTCCGGTTCATCCCCTGCGTCACGCACCCGTCTCAAAACCGGCTCGATTATCGCAATTGTAGTGGGAGACGTCGCCGCAGTCGGAATTCTCGCACTGATTTTCATCTACGCCTATCGCGCCAAGCGACGGAAAGCCATAGAAGGAACGATAAAGAAAGAAGCGGAAAGCGCAAAAGACTTCGACTGGGCATCATCCTCGGCATCCCCGACGGAATACAACTGGCTAAGGTCATGGACGTGTTTGAAGACCCAGAGGCACGCCGACGCGACGACGACGACGATGCCGCCTCGGAACCACCGCCTCCGAGAGCGAGGAGTCGCATAAAGCCAACCGCCACAAGTGCAAGCAGAGCAGAAAACCGGCGAACTAGTAACCCTAGACGGGGAAAAAGAATTGGAACTGGAAACTCTGCTTAAAGCCTCGGCTTACATTCTCGGCGCTAGCGGCTCCAGCATACTGTACAAAGCGGTGTTGCAAGACGGCACAACCCTCGCCGTCCGGCGCATCGGCGAGAGCGGCTTCGAAAGATTCCGGGAATTCGAAACCCAGGTCCGGGTCATCGCTAAACTGATACACCCGAATCTAGTAAGAATCCGAGGATTCTACTGGGGCGCCGACGAGAAACTGGTAATCTACGACTTCGTCCCCAATGGCAGTCTAGCCAATGCACGTTACAGTAAGTCTTCCCTAAATTTTCTTTCCATTATCCATTTACCTTTCAGCAAACTACTGCTATGTTTTTACAGACTTACATTAACTTAACCAATTCCTAATCCTAATTATAGTAATATTCCAGTAGCCCATGCAATAAAGAAGTTCATATTAGGTTTGATGAGGTCTGCAAGATAGAGTAACGTGTCACCATTTTAAAATTTTTTATTGGTTTCCATTTCACATAAGCACAGGTGGACAATCCCATCAAATTGGTCAGACCAATAACTTAATATTATAGATTTTAGATCAACTTAGACTAATTTATTTTCTTATAGTCCTTTACCAGTTAGAGTGAATTGGTTTACTCTGTGCTCATTCTGAATTAGTGACTGGGTTTTTCTTAAAAAGAAAAAAAAAAGGGCTGGCAAGGACAGGGATTGAGAGAGTTAAATATGGTGGTGGGAGTATTGTAACTAAAACCAGTGTTTTTAATGCACTAAGAATCAGCAACGTAGTACAAGTCAACTGCGTTGTCATGCCAAGTGGTGAAATAATAGGTTTTCTGAATGGTCCACGGCCATTGATAGGGACATTAATATCCATTTTTTCTGCTCAGAATTGTCTTCTTCTGGAGCTGACTTGCATGGAAAATGAAGTGTCCTACCTCTTCTGGGCGTTACTCTTACGCCCCCCCATTTTAGCTAATTCTGGATAGCTTTTAGCGTGTACTGTGTGTTTAATGATTGTTGATGTTGCAGGGAAACCCGGGTGTTCACCGTGTCATCTACCGTGGGGGGTGCGGCTGAGGATTGCCAGAGGGGTGGGCGTGGGCTGAGTTACATTCACGACAAAAAGCATGTCCACGGGAATCTGAAGCCCAGTAACATATTATTGGGCGGGGATATGGAGCCCAAGATCGGGGATTTTGGCTTGAGAGGCTCATCACTGGGGAGAGCAGTCACAAGGCTTATGGATCGGCCCGTAATTTGGGCAGCAAGAGTCCACTACCTCTCGCGAAAGCTTGCAGGATTCGCATCCGGGCCTACGCCCAGCCCGAGCCCCAGCGCGCTGGGTATATCGCCCTATCACGCACCCGAGTCGCTTCGGAGTCTCAAGCCACCCGAAATGGGATGTGTTCTCTTTTGGTGTGGTGTTGTTGGAGTTTTTGATCGGAAAAGTCATAGTTTTCTGATGAGATGTGTCCCGGGCCGATGGTCGGAGCCATCAAGTTGGGGGGATGAGGAAAAAAGTAGGGTGTTGAAAGTGGCTGATGTCTCTATCCGTGCTGACATGGAGGGGAAAGAAGAAGCCTTTTACACACTGATTAGATTAGGATACAATTGCATATCTCCCGTTCCACACAAAAGACAACCATGAAAGAAGTCATCCAAGCACTTGACAACTTCCCAACCACTATTACTCCGTCATACTATTATCCTATTTACATAACAATGATGATAAGGACGTGACTCGCTTTTAGAGACACATCCAAGGTTGTATGTTTGACTAACTATTCTTTTTTTACTTTTAGATAGAATAGTTATTAGAATGTGATGGTAACTCTCTTAAAAAACATTGTCGTATATTGTTGGTCACACCTCATGACCTTATACAGATGTTGAGTTCGATTCCTTTTGCATAGTCATTAATCACACAATATATTAAGATATTTTGCGTTCATTTTCATACAAATTAAACATCAATTTTTAGTTTCATTACTGTTCACATATAATTTTATGTATATAAAAAAAAAAAGAGTTAAACCCACTTTTGATCCTATATTTATTGTGTGGTAGACACATTTTCTCTCTTTTATTAATTTTGAAACATTTTTTCCCAGACTTTATAAAGGTTGGACCATTTAGTCCATAGTTACTTTTGGTGTTAAGCAGCCGGAAAATAGAAGGATAATTATGTCCTTTCATGTGAATTTTTTTCATCCGCCTATTGTTTCTTAGTCTCCCTCGTCAAAGTCGAAAAATCAGAACAACCACGAAACCCTCTACTTAATAAGAAGCTAATTAAGATTACATGCTGGCCGGAAAATCAAGATTCAGGCGGGAGTAAGAATGTGGGACGACTGAAAATGGCGATTTTGTAGAAGATCTCCTAATCATCTGCGGCTCTGGATAAGAGATACGATTTGCGAGCCTTCAATCTATTCAAAACTCTGTTAAGCGTGTTGATACTTCCGCTGATATCTCATCCCCTGAAAATGGCCTTTTTTCCGGCTGGCGTAAAGCATTTTGGAATCAGATCTATCAGCGTCTCTCTCATCTGTCTCATGTTGTTTAGTGGACTCTTTTTAAGACGTCTCTGGTCACCGTACGATCTCGGCTCCGACTCGGATCATTCGAGGAAGTTGTACAGAGTCAACAATGGCTTCCAACACCGATGATTGCGATCCAAAGCAGAATCAACAACATGCAAAGCAGAATT